>CAJQTU010000033.1:1942500-2243597 GCA_906901685.1 Desoria tigrina
AAACCCTGGCGTCCGTACAACTGAGAATGTTTGACAATTTCCGACCGACCATTGAGGTTAATTTCGAAGACGGTCAAGCCATTATTACACGTGATCCTCAAGAAATCATCGACGCTGGCCAGTTCAACAAGGTCCCGTATCTAGTTGGAATCAATTCCGGAGAAGGAATTCTCCTCGCTACCTGTACGTTATTCTTTCATTCATTAATTACTTAACATCGATTATAGAAATGATTTAACATTCGAAAAGTTGAAAAAATTATGAAAATCGGCCTAATATTCGTTGTTTTATGCCCATTTGAAAGAGTGTATTTGCATGATTTTTTGGTCAAACTTTGTACATCTTCCATTGTCAAGTTTCGAATTTAAGTATCTTTTACCCACTCGGGTACCCGGCAAGTTGAACTAATACCGGATACCGAATAGATATCCGCGGCATTCCTAAATTAATCACAAACATTAACCAACGTTCCGCCCTTTCCCGACAGCCGTTTTGACCAACAAAGAAACGCCAACGCTTCTGGACAAGGATTGGGGCAAAACCTTAGCCCAATTCCTATTCTTCCCCGACGACGTGGATCCGTCTATTTTGGAACCTACCAAAGATCTGTACTTTAGCGACGGATTCCAACACACGGACCCAATGTCACATATGCAGGGGATGGCGAACTTATTTAGCGACCGGATATGGAACCACTGCTTCCATTCTGCCATGAGGAGTCATGTCGCGGAATTAGAGAAAACTGGGGACTCGGAGGCCAACCCCGTCTTCATCTATTACTACGACCATCACGGGAAATACAATTTGGCCGACATGGTCCTCTCCATCGGAGGTGATCTTCATCCCCTCTTGGAACTTATCAAAATCAAGGGCTCCAAATTCATCAAAGAAAAGATTAAGAACGAGGAAATCCCGAGATATGGTAACTGTTTTTCAGTTAATTAATAAGCTCGCCTATTAAAAATAGGGTTGGAGCTAATGATCTCAACCAGTATGTTTGGCTGAGTGATTGTGAGTGTCGGGCTTCTTTTCTGGGAATTAAATGAAGAGAAATAGCAGATGACTAAGCATATATGGTTAAAAAAATGTACTAATTTGCATTAACTATCTCTCTTGTGATAGGGTCATGTCACGGGGACGGGCTGTCATTGCAGTGGTTTATGCCATCCATGTGCTACGTCCCGAAGAAGAGTCCAGATTACGAGATATCGAAGGAGGTGGTCAAGTCCTTGGTCCAGTTCACACGATTGGGTAAACAAGGGCCGGGATCTAACGCGCTAAAGTTTGGCGATCAACATTGGAAACCCCAGAGGGGGGATGAAGCCCTAGAGTACATGCATATTTGCCGGGAACCGAAAATGATTGCGGAACCATTCACGGAACGCCTCCAATTCTGGAAACAAATTCAAAAATCAGTTCTTAATAATAATTATAATAATAATAATAAGTACTAAAACAAAATGATGCATTATACTCACAGAATTATATAGACTTCTATATAGTGTAGTACTTCTTAACTTCTTTGACAATAAAGCTAGTACCAATACATGTAAATCCAATAAAGGTTGAAGATAAGCTCAGTTACATGCAAAGAGTGGAGTAGAAATTTAAAAAAAATCTGACACCTTTGTCGCCTAATTCCATTTGTGTCCGGACACATTCGTCGCCTGACACCTATGTCGCAGGCCTTATTTGTCGCTGACAATTCTACCGCCTATAGTGGGCCTACTTTCGGCCCAAACATACCGAGGTCGGATTAATATTTAATACACTTGTGTTCAATATGTTCATAGCAGCTCTGAGCTGTTTATACAACTTCTGAGCCAACCATCGAATTAGATAAGACCTGATGTATTTGACAATCAAGAAAGAAAGGTCATAATCTACTGTCACTGAAGTCTGAATAAATCGATTTGATTTTATACACAAGTGTATTAAATATTAATCCGAACTCGGTATGTTTGGGCCGAAAGTAAGCCCACTAGAAGTGACTCTTAACAATCGCACGAAATGTCAATTCTTGCCTCAACTTGCATAATTTAGTATATTCTATATTGTATTTAGCTGCAAAACTGAATATATTGTTACACTTGTTTTTTATTCTTCGGAATGATTTCAGGGAGTAAAGTGTAAGAAATTGAGGAGTTTGATTAGTCAGATATTTAAAACCGGAAATTTATATCTATATTACTCAGCCTTCGGTAGTTCAGTTCCAGTTCTAACCTCCTAACTACTATGATTTTTACAATTATTTATTTATTATTATTTAAGGGATCATATTCGAACCCGACCTTTAATTTAGATCTGCAATCGGTAGATAACTGCTCCGTTCATTACAAAAATTTATATGAAGGTTGGATCTATACGGACATTTTGGAAACGGTTATTCAGAGAAATGATCTTGCACCTTCCACAGTTTCGGATCACAATAGGTCATATCAATTACCAATTCAGCCAGACCCGAATTTCTTTGAAAAATGCACCATCAACCTCATAATTGAAGACGGTAATCGTACAGATGAATCCCCGACTGATTCTTTGATAGTTCATTACATCTTCGCGAATGAGTACGCGTTCCGGAATCAACATCATTCCTATTTCCTCGTTATCAACCCTCGACATTTGCGTTTGGCTTCGAACCAAATTGTCAACCCGTACATGAGGAAACATATGGGGGAGTGGCCACCTACAATTTACTTCCTGTCCCTTCACTACAACAGCCATATCACGATTGGTGATAAATCTATTGGATATGACTGGTTTCAGTACTGCCCCTTCTACACGGATTGGAAAAATCATCGCAATATCCCAATCAAAATCCAAAGACCCCCGGATTATCGAAGCGATTGGTACAATTCCAACTACAGCATTGGTATTTACGTCAATATTCGGCCAAAGGAGCCGTGTGCTGGGGTCATTTGGGCTAGGGCCACACCCCCATCCCACTATCTTCACAATGGATGCGTTGAGAACACGGTTATTTTAGAAACCTTGACCACAGATATGGGGCTCAAAATCGACTATGACAAACTCCACCCAACCTGGAATTTACCATCTGCAATGTATGCAGTGAGCTTAACGGAGTATCAAATCATTGATGTTAACAGTCTCCAGTTCCTCCGGACTACGTCTGACTATCTCATGTACTGCATTCCAAAAATAAGAACGGAGCGACTGTCGTTGTGGGTGTGGTTCTCTCCCCTTCGAAAAGAGGTGTGGTTAAACCTTGTCTTATGTATCGCTTGTCTAACTGTTTTTATTTTGGCAAAGAACAAGGAATGGAGTTCCCGTTCCATTTGCGAGACGATGGTTTTGGTTTGGGAAGTACTTCTGAGACAAGGGATTTCTGAGCGCAAATTCACTGCCCTCCTCTGTATTTTCTCCATGTTTTCTTACGTAGCTATGACCGCTTACACTGAAATCTTATCTGTCGAACTAATCGTTCCGGTTAAACCAACTCCATTTCGAAACCTGTTTCAACTCATTGAAGCCGATTATAAGATTTTGATGTGCGAAGCGGAAAATAATGTACACATCAGTTATTATTTATTACCGTATTTTAAGCTTTATAATCTCGAGAGCAAGATTAATGACTCGTTAGTTTCAGGTTGCTTTTTGGTAGAGACCTACGCGGCCCTTTTGGCAAACAGCGAAAAGAAAGTTGCTCTATTGTACAAACAGGCATCGGAGGCAGCGGTTGGGACAATGGAGGCTCTTCTGCCGGCATACGACTGTTTAAGAGTAGCAGAGGAATACAGTCCAAATACTGAATTTGTATTTTTTATGTCTCATGTCCAGGAATATCTGATTCTAAGAATGGCTCAATTAGTCGAAAACGGAGATTTGGGGTTTATTCGAAAAATGGTGGACTATGCATTTCTAATTCACAACCATGTAATAGAGAGGTCACTAGAAAGGTTCGAAGGCTCGGCTGAAATAACAATGCGAAATTTGAAACCATTCTTTCATTTTGCTTTATTGATGGGTGGAATTGCCACATTGGCATTTATCTGCGAATTACGGGAAAAAATTACAAGTGTCCCTTGTACCTTTGGCATAAATATGTTCAGGAGCCTGCGTAAGATTTGTTTGGGACGCACTCAGATCCCTGAACATTCCCAATCTATAGTTGTTAAATCGTTAAATTAAGTTTTGAATATTAGTAATAACAATAATTATTGTAAAAGCAAAGCCGAAACAAATTAAATGTGCAAATTAAACTGCTAATACGATGAATATAATTATAATATAATTGGTGACTGAATTTACATAACTGGCTATCTCATAGGTCCAAAAGAACTCGTATCACTTTTATATGCATTCATAACATATTATCAAAGAATATCGCATAATCTAACAAAATAGTAAGGCGACATCCGGTATGGTTGGGAGTTGGGACAAAGGTAATTTATCTGAAAGACACTCCTTAAGAAACAATGACACGAAATGTCCAATTCTTGACTTAACTTACATAACTGCCAGTTATACAAGTTGTGTTATACCATACCATAAATACCAGAGTTGTTTCACACTTCGGAATAAGTTCAGAGAGTTAAGTACGGAGTTAAGGAGTTTGATTAAAATCAGTTATATAAAATTTAAATCTGACAAAAATTATTATCTATTAATCAGCCTTCAGTAGTTCAACAGCTCAAACTTCGATGATTTTTGCAAGATAAAGCTCATTTAAAACTCAAAGTTTAAACTTGCCCTGGTTATAATTATAAGGTTATAACTATTAATCACCCTTCGGTTGTTCAGTCGCCGTTTTCTAATCTCCAAACTACGATGATTTTCGCACTTATTAAGTGTTGAAAACACTTTATGCGAATGACTAGGCTGTCCGTCCGTCCGTCCGTCCGTCCGTCCGTCCGTCTGTCGGTGCGATAACTGGAGAACGGCTTGACCTAGGATCACCAAATTTTGTACACTTGTTCCTTGGGTCATAACGGAGGCTAAGTTCGAACTTGGGTCACATCGGTCACACCCCCTGTCCCCCATAAATTAACCCCCCCAAAAAAATCATTAAATCAGTTCAAAGCTCCTACTCATTTTAAAACTGCCGCTAATGGAGTTTACATTACACTCTATGTCTATCATCTATACATGATAATACCCTGAAACTACATTTCAGAGTGCGAAACCCCCGCTTTTTGGGGAAATTGAGATTTGGGGTTTAAACGATTCCCATGAGTAATAGAACATCTTTGACCGATACGGGACCACTCCCACTGACACCAGGGTGCAAAACCCGGGCTTTTTGGGGAAATTGAGATTTGGGGTTTAAACGATTCCCATGAGTAATAGAACATCTTTGACGGATACGAGACCACTCCTACTGACACCAGGGTGCAAAACCCGGGCTTTTTGGGGAAATTGAGATTTGGGGTTTAAACGATTCCCATGAGTAATAGAACATCTTTGACGGATACAGGACCACTCCTACTGACACCAGGGTGCAAAACCCGGGCTTTTTGGGGAAATTGAGATATGGGGTTTAAACGATTCCCATGAGTAATAGAACATCTTTGACGGATACGGGACCACACCCACTGACACCAGGGTGCAAAACCCGGGCTTTTTGGGGAAATTGAGATTTGGGGTTTAAACGATTCCCATGAGTAATAGAACATCTTTGACCGATACGGGACCACTCCCACTGACACCAGGGTGCAAAACCCGGGCTTTTTGGGGAAATTGAGATTTGGGGTTTAAACGATTCCCATGAGTAATAGAACATCTTTGACGTATACGGGACCACTCCCACTGACATCAGGGTGCAGTACCCGGGCTTTTGGGGGAAATTGAGATTTAGTTTGTTTATCGTTATATTTTCAACACTTGGTTACACCCGTTACATCGGTTTATTTGTTTATTATGTATCGTAGATACATTATGCGAATGAGCTGGTGTCCGTCTGTCTGTCCGTCTGTCTGTCCGTCTGTCTGTCTGTCCGTCTGTCCGTCCGTGAGCACGATTACGGGCGAACGGCGCAATATTTTAAAATTTTTCTTTCGGGAACTTATTAAGGACGGTTAAGCGGAGGTCAAGTTCGTTTGGGGGCCAGGTAGGTCAAAGGTCAGGGGGGTAAGGTCAAAGGTCAGCATTTTTTTCAAATACTAACACCCCATGTGTGATACATCGATGGAAAGCTATTGTCAATGGCTATTCAATGGTGCATATAAATTTTGGGTGGGATCACCCCTTGACCAGTAAGGAGTGGTCAAAGAGGTCAAACTACAAACCTATATGTGTGATACGTCATTCGAACGCTATGAACAAGCGCTTTCAAAAAACGTATGTAACTTTACTCTATGATTGGGGCAATGTGAGATTTTCAAAAATTTATATATTTTGAACATTTCAAAACACAGTTTTCACGTTTAACATGTTGAAGAACAGTTTCGATGTGCATAAAACGTTATAAAAACGCCACATCTACGATACATTACTATAACGTTGGACGGTTTATTCTTATTTAAGGAATCAAATTCATATCCAGCCTTTAAGTTAGATCTAAAATCGGTCGATAACTGTTCCGTTCATTACAAAACCCTATATGAGGGACAGTTCTATACCGACATTTTAGAAACGCTTATTCTGAGAAATAAACTCGCACCTTCCACGGTTTCGAATCACAGCAGATCATATAAATTACCCATCCAACCAGACCTGAATTTCTTTGAAACATGTAGCATCAACGTCCTAATTGAAGACGGTGTTCGTACAGATGAGTCCGCTGTGACGTTAAACGACCACATCTTCTGGAATGAGTACTCGAGTCGAACTCAAAATCACTCCTACTTCGTCATAATTAATCCGCGACTCTTGTCCCCAAGCCAAAGTGTCAACCGGTTCATGAACAAGTATCTGGAATCGTGGCCAGCCACCATTTACTTCGTATCTCTTCACTACAACAACAATATAATGATTGATGTTGAATCTCTTGGATACGACTGGTTTCATTACTGCCCCTTCTACACGGATTGGGTCAATCATCGCAACATCCCAATCAAAATCCAAAGACCCCCGGATTATCAAAACCTCTGGAAGAATTCCAGCTACAGGATTGGTGTTTACGCCTTCAATCTGCCAGAGCGAGTTTGTGCTGATGTGATGTGGGACCGGAACACACCCCCATCCAAGTCTCTTAGCATGGGATGCTATCAGAACACCATCACTATGGAAACACTGGCTGCAGATCTGGGCATCAAAATTGAGTACAATAAATTACACCCATCCTCAGTCTGCACTACATCGGGACTTCGTCCAGCCATCTCATGTACTGCATTCCGAAAGTCAGTACAGACCGGCTGCCCCTGCGTGTGTGGCTCTCGCCCCTTAGTAAGGAGGTTTGGCTAAATATGGTTCTATGTCTCTTATGTCTAGCACTTATGATTTTGGTCCAGACGAAAGTATGGACTTTCCGCTCAATCTGCGAGAACGTTGCGCTGGTTTGGGACGTACTTCTGAGACAAGGGATCGATGGGCGCAAATTCACTGCCCTCGTCGCGCATTTTTCCATGCTGTCTTACGTAGCTATGACCGTTTACACTGAAGTCTTGGCTGCGGAACTAATTGTTCCGGCCGAACCAACTCCATTTCAAAACCTGTTTCAACTCATTGATGCTGGTTATGCAATTTTGATTTGTCAAGCAGCAATTCAAGCATACGTCAGTCAATTCTTGTTACCGTACTTTAAGCGTTACAACCTTGAAAGCAGGATAAATGACTCGTTCCTTCTTGGATGCCATACGCACGAAGACTACGCTGCCCTTTTGTCAAAAAGCGAAAACAAGTCTGCTCTTTTTTACGACGGGTTTAAATACAAGAACGCTGCTTCTACGATCGCGATTATTCTTCCCGCATTTGATTGCTTAACGGTTGCAGAGGAGTACCTTCCAATATCCTATTTTGCAAAGTTCTTTTCTCATGTCCAGCATTACCTGATTCGAAGGATGGGTCAACTCCTTGAAAATGGAGTTTTGGGTCTTATTTTAAACATGTTTGACCATGCGTTCGCAATTCACAACGGGTCATTGCAGAGGTCACTGGAAATATTCGTCGACTCAAGTTATATAACAATGCAAAATTTGAAACCATTTTTCCAATTTTTTTCCGTCATGAGCGGGATTGCCACATTGGGATTTATCTGCGAAATTAAGGGGATAACTAAAGTGGTCGCATGGAACTTTGCCCGGGGTACGAATAAGGGTTGATTGCGATTTACTCACAAAATAGCTTTGCATAGCTTTGTCTTGTACTAGAAGTGTACATTGACATTCTCTATCTATATTTGTTAAATCACCAAATTAATTTTTGATTATTTTATTATGTATAGAATAATAACAATAGTTCATAGTTAGAGTTAATAGGTAGAGTATAATAACAATTATTGTAAAGCGCGAAATAAATTAAATGAATAGATACTTTTTGTCACTAAATAGTAACGTCCGGATCGGTGTACCAAATCAATTGTTATTCCTAGTGACCAGGATTCGTGTAATTTAAAAAACATTCAAATGTACCTGTAGTTCTTTTAACAACAATAAGTACAAACGTATAGATTTTAGAATATAAGAAAAGTTAGTATAGAAACTCAATCAATGTAATTACCTAACTAATAGATGTAATAAGTGTTGATGGTGTAAACTATAGTAGTAGTAATAGCAAAGCATCTGCAATCTGTAGTTTGTGACGTTTGTGTCTGTACGGGAATAACATAACATAGTTGGAATTCACAATACAGAATAGTTTTTAAAGTAAAGCAAGAAATAAAAATGTTATAAGCTAAAGCTCATTTAAAACTCAAAGTTTAAACTGGCGTCTTTTATAACTAGTAATCACCCTTCGGTAGTTCAGTCGCAGTCCTAATTTCCTAACTACATGGATACTTGCTCCGTTCATTACAACACTGTATAGGAGATGCATCTATATACTGACATTTTGGAAATGGTTATTCAGAGAAGCGTATTCGACCTTATTAAGGTCCCTCTTCTGTCGGAATTATGATTTCTAAATTATAAAGCTTGTCATTTGTGAATGTCGTTTACGATCCACGACATATGATATGCATCTGTAAAAATGCCGAAGGTTTAAAGATGTCCCATCTGACACCAATTCATTAGTGACTATAATACTCAGGACTCTAGAGAGCCATTTCAACAGCCAACGGAGATAGACGTGCTCTCATATCACTCCTCCAAACTCTCTCCTTGTGCCTGACAAGAAAATATTTTTGCAGTAAAATGCAATCCTGCCAAGGAATTGACGGATCTGTGACTTCTGATCTCCATCGTTATTGTGATTCTACTCAGTTGGAAAATCTTTTCGAAAATTTTGCCCAAAAAGTTTCGATAAAACTTTGTACCATTTTGAACCAGACTTTCTGTGATGTTATTGTTCCTGTGCAAGTGAAACAAATTCCATCGAAACCAGCCGACCCTAACAATCTCGCTGAATTGCCCGGTGTACAAGTACCTTCAAGCCTTGACCTAGCACGGATGCATATGCAGACCGGGGAGCCCTTCACCAGTTGCGGAATGCCGACTTCACGTCTTCAGACAATGTCCCTGCGGAGCGCTAGGACCCTTGAGGGACGCCTTGGGGGTTACCAGTGCCTTGACCTTGCTGCCGCTCGGGGAATCCGGAGGGGCGGTGAGGATACCTACCAGTTAAGGCTCCGTGGGACTACGAGCCAACGCCCTAACCCCGTTCTTTGGACATTTGATGGTGGTGGATCATAACTTTGGAATTCGATGTCATTTAACACCCTCTCTATCCGGTCTGCTGATCGTGCCTTATCTGCTATTTTGAGTTTAATTGTACCCACTATGTATATTCAAGTATAAGAATTTATTTATATCTTATTATTGTGCTATAAGTACTTTTTATATCTTTCCACTTCAACATACAGGAATCTGTTGAACATAATCTTTTGTTTTCTTTACTTTACGATTGACCAGAATAATAGTTTACTAGCTAGTATGCAATTTTTAATCTCAATTGAGAATGAATGTTGATATGAATGTTCATAATTACACCCGATTCTTTATTATTCAAAATGTTATATGTCACGACTATCTATTGGCGAATGTATCTTAAGTGAACCACACTTTTTATATCTTGTATGGAATTGTAACTTTGAATTTGCAAATGGAACTTTAATCTTTATTTTACATTGAAACAAACTTACATGTTAAGATAACCGTCTGTCTCTAGTAATTTAATTAAGTTCATAATTTAATAATGACTCTCAAGTTAAATACAATTATGTAAACTGACGTACCTTCATGGACCAGTACTGGTCTTAAAAAGGATTGAATAAATATCTATCTATCTATCTATCTATCTATCTACTCAGGACTCTAAGGTTCCACAGTAAAAATTACGGCAAAAAAAGCGGTCTCGAAAAAATGAAAACTAAGATATAACTGTTTTCCATTACAACGCATTATCTCTCTTATAGCTTCAAAAAAATTCTATTTGTACATATTAACTCAATACATTGCCATTTGCCATCTAGGTTTAAAATAAAATGTCAGACCAATATTTCCGCCACCGCATTTCCCAGTCTCATTACTTCCAGACCATTGTTTCCCCATGACCATTATTTCCGTGAGAATTTTTCACCAACCCGCAGAGCGATTGTTCCATAAGATCTGCTCTAAAAAGACAATTAGTTGTTTTAAAATATTAATGCGACCTCCGTATGGTTAGGCCAAAGGTAATTTAACTAAAAGGGTAAAACAAGAGCACGAAATGTCAAGTTCTTGCCTCTTGTGTGCCTCTACTTCCCCTTATTTGATATCTTATCGAACCAAATATGTTGTATATCTACCATAGTTGAACTACGATGATTTAATCATCTATGTTTAAAATAAAAAGTCAGACCATTATTTCCGCGACCATTCCCAGTGCCAACACTGACAGACCATTATTTCCCCCAGACCTTTTTTTCTTCCACGACCATTATTTCCGTGACCATTTTTCAACAACCCGTCGAGTTCCATAATCAAAAAGCTTCTCTAAAAAGACAATAAGTGCTTTTAAATATAAATGCGACTTCCGTCCGAATGGTTAGGCCAAAGGTAATTTAATTAAAAGGGCCTCTTGCTCTCCTGACACAACAACAGCACGAAATGTCAAGTTCTTGCCTCTACTTGCCCATCCGGCTATCTTATCTAACCGAATATGTTATATATCCACCATAGTCGAAAGAAATACTTACTTTTGAAACTAATTCAGTTTATCTCCAACCCTAAGGCGAAATATCAGACTTGTCCTGACACTGCAGAATAAGTTCGGAGAGCAAAATATGAGATAAAAAAGTTTAAAAGTAAAACTCATTTGAAGCCTGGCAATACCTATTTATAATTGATAGAAGCCTTTTTGGAAGCTTAGTCGCAGTCCTGGTCATAATCTCCTAACCACGATGATTTTGGCACTTATTAATTTGCTCATATTAAAGGGATCATTTTCAAACCCGACTTTTCAATTAGATCTTAAATCGGTGGATAACTGCTCCGTTCATTACAAAACCCTTTATGAGGGATGGTTCTATACGGACATTTTGGAAAGGGTTATTGAGAGGAACCAACTCGCACCTTCCACAATTTCGAATCAGAACAAGGGATGGGATTTTCCAATCCAACCAGACCTGAATTTCTTTGAAAAATGCTCCATCAACGTCATAATTGAAGACGGTGTACGGACAGATGAGTCCATAACCGATGACTTAATAGTCAATTACATGTTCAAAAGTGAATACGCTAGCCGAAATCAAAATCACTCTTACTTCGTCATAATCAACCCTCGAGGTCTGACTCCCAACCAAATTATGAACCCGTTTATGAAGAATCTGGAAGCGTTGCCAGCGTCAATTTACTTTGTATCTCTGCACTACAACCGGAGGATCATGGAACCTAATCATATTTCCGAATCTGATGATGAATCTCTTGAATACGACTGGTTCTATTACTGCCCCTTCTACACGGATTGGGTCAATCATCAAGACATCCCAATTAAGCTCCAACGACCCTCGGATTATCCAAACCTGTGGAAGAATTCTAGCTACAGCATAGGTATTGGGGCTGATATTCGGCCACTTCAGGTATGTGCTGGTGTCATATGGAATAGGAAAACATCCCTACTGCAGTCCATTAGTAACGGATGCTACGAAAAGGCAATTAGTTTGGAAACCTTGGCTGCGGATCTAGGCATTAACATTGACTACGATAAACGTCATCCATCCTGGGGGTTACCATCTTCAATGTACACAAATTCGTTTTTAGAGTATCACCTACTTATGATGAACAGTCTCCACTTCTGTCGTACTTCGACTGCTTATCTAATGTATTGCGTCCCAAAGGTCAGTACAGAACGACTATCGTTGTGGGTGTGGCTCTCCCCACTTCGAAAACAGGTTTGGTTAAACCTGGTCTTATGTATCGCTTGTCTAACTGTTTTCATTTCGGCTCAGAATAAACTATGGACGTTCCGTTCCATCTGCGAAACGGTCGTTTTGGTTTGTAACGTACTTCTGAGACAAGGTATTGATTGGCGGAAATTCACGGCCCTGGTCGCCCTATTTTCCATGTTTTCGTACGTAGCTATGACCGCTTACACTGAAATCTTAGCGGTGGAACTAATCGTCCCGGTCGAGCCAACTCCATTTCAAAACCTGCTTCAACTCATTGATGCCGGTTATAAAATTTTGATATGCGAAGGAGAAGGAAATGTACACATCAGTTGGAATTTATTACCGTATTTTAAACGTTATAATCTCGAAAGTAAGATGGATGACTATTTAGTTTCTGCTTGCCATTCGCTGGAGACCATTTCGGTCCTTTTGTCAAATAGGGAACAAAAAATTGCTTTTTATTACCCAGGACTATCCGAGAATTCCGTTTTGACGATCAAGGCTTTTCTTCCAGCATTCGATTGTTTAAGAGTAGAAGAAGAGTACCGTCAAAATTTTAGTTTTGCAGTGTTCGTCTCTCATGTTCAGGAATATCTGATTCGAAGAACAGCTCAACTACTCGAGAACGGAGATTTGCAATTTATTCGAAAAATGGTGGACTATGCATTTTTAATATACAACAGTTTATTGGAGAGGTCACAGGAAAGATTCTTAGAATCAAGTTATTTAACAATGCGAAATTTGAAACCATTCTTTTATTTTTTTTCCGTAATAAGTGGAATTGCCACATTGGCATTTATCTGCGAATTAAGGGAGATTATTAAATTGATTACATGTACCTTTGACATTAAAATCTCTAGGCCTCTCAATAAGATTTACTTGCGATGAACTCACAATTAAAATTAAGGTTTTTAATATTTGTATCACTATATACATATTTGTAATATGTATATTATCAAGGCAACTAAAGAAAAAGTCATTTTTTTCTTTAGTTGCCTTGGTATATTATTAATCACAATAATTGCAAATTGTAATAATGTTTCACTAGTTACCGTAAATCATGAAATTTTGCACTTCCCAAAAAAGTGTAATATTGAGGGTTTTCTCTCGTAAATAGTCTTTCAATGTGCTTTATAATAAATTCTAAGAAAATTATCCAATTTTTAGCAAATTGTAATTTTTTTTTAGGTTATACAAAATGTGTTTTACAAGCTTGAATAAAATGTGTCAAGATTACAAATTAAAAAAGATCAAAGCTGAATAAACCATATGAAGACCTCAGCCGAATAACCACCCATCTCGGAGCAAGAATTTTTATTTAATTTAAAATCAATTTAAAGTGAAGTTGCCATGACAACTTTCGAAGTTTCAAAAAAAATATCACGCTTAGATTCCTTAGCAACGAATGAAAATGTCGCATTTAATTTCACAAAGGGGGCTATCTTGTGCGTTTATTTAAAGGAAAACTCACTTAAGTTTTAGCCCAACTAATTTTCTAAATTTTGAGCCTATTTGCATAATTTTAGGCCGAGGAAATTCGGAGATAGTGCGATTTCAGCAAATCAATTTTAATTTAAGTTTATTAATTAAAATCACTTAATTAAAATTGCATGTTGTCATCGAAATATCTTTCTATTCGCTCGACCGAAAGTTATGCAAATAGACTCAAAATTTAGACAATTAGTTGGGCTAAACGCCCCTTCTATTTATTTTGAACTATCGGTAACGGTTGACCCGCTAGGGTTTTTGAAAGTGGCGTTGCTAGGGGTTTTGAATGTGAGATTTTAAATATATTTCTGTAAGTTGTCATGGCAACTTCCACTTTTAATTAGTTTATAAAAAGTTGCAAAATCTTCCTCCGAGATGGGTGGTTATTCGGCTGAGGTCTTCATATATCAATGGATATAGGAAAGTATCGGAGATGAATAACAAAAATATTATCCATAAATGTGAAATCAATTATGAAAATATGCGATGATCTTGCCGCTGCGATAGTGTTGATATTGGATTGAAATCAGAATTTTTACATTGACATTTAGAGTCATTGAATATGACCCCTGGGGGAAGTTGGAGTGGTCACACACATGTCAATCTAATTGACGTTGCAATAGTGTTCATATACCATTGAAATTAGAATGTGACCTTGAGAGTCATTGAATATGACCCTTGAGGGAAGTGGGAGTAGTCACACACATGTCAATCTAATTGACGTTTCAATAGTGTTCATATAGCATTGAAATTAGAATGTGACCTTGAGTGTCATTGAATATGACCCTTGAGGGAAGTGGGAGTGGTCACACACATGTCAATGTGAGAGCCTCTATCCGATAGCTACAGATAGCGTTGGAATCTTAATTTGCCAAAACGGCGCCCCCGGGTGAGTGGGCGTCGTTTCGTATGTGTCTACAACATCGTACGTTATGTGGCTACAACATATCGTTGGAATCTCAATTTGCCCTAAAATGCGCCCCGGGGTGAGGGGGCGTCGTCCCGTATGTGTCTATAATATCGTACGTTATGTGGCTACAACATAGCGATGGAATCTCAATTTGCCCCAAAACGCGCGCCGGGGTGAGTGGGCGTCGTCCCGTATATATGCACAACGTTAGACGGTGACGGTATGTATATATTCATGAATATGGTATGAAGGTATTGTCTATAGGGGCAAGTAATACCACAGTAAAATAGGGCATGTCATATATTAGACATGGCAAACCCTGATCTCTAGTATATGAGTGCATGTAAGGTGGTGGTGGTTTTTTAACATTGGATAGATGGGCAAACCCCAGGTGGTGTGGTCGATTTCGCCCATCCTCTAACTTAGCCTGTATTACGATCCATAGGACCAACTTCTGAAAAAAAAAATTGAAAATTTTGAAGCGTTCGAAAGTTAGAGCGCCAACAATGGAAATCGAACGGACGGACGGACGGACCATCAAACGTTCGCATGAAGTATCTCCGATACTTAATAAGTAGAGGTTTTTCGGCTTGATCACTAATCGATTCATTGAGATTAATATAATCACACTTAACTCTAAATTTTAAATGCTAAAATTCAAATGATATTTATTATTTATGTTATTTGGGGAGTTATTGTGGTGTGAGTAGGAGTTTGTGTCTTATGAAAATTTGTGAATGCTTCTGCGATCACAATATATGCAAGCTATACAGCTAACAAGGGACATAACCCAAAGGTCAGAGCCCGAATCGTCTGATTTTTTTACGGTCGAACACACAACTAATATGAACCACAAAACTGCAAAAAATATCTCCGGTAGTTGATCCTGGTCATTGATAAATTTTTATATTTCCGTAAAGTACAACTCTTTAGCATTGCAAAACTCGAAAGATTTCGAAAATCGGACCACAAATCGATGTTTTATTAATTTTTGAAAAAGTCAATTTTCGTGATTTTTTTATTTCATGATTTTTTAAAAATGACCAGGATGAACTACCGCAGATATTTCTTGCAGTTTTGTGGTTCATATTAGTTGTGTGTTCGACCGTAAAAAAATCAGACGATTCGGGCTCTGACCTTTGGGTGATGTCCCTTGTAAGACTACCCTGTAGTAGTACCAAGAATGGCTTTGAACACAATAAGTGCTTTAAAATATTTATGTCGCATTAATCCTTCTCCGGATGGTCGGGCCAATGATAATCTAACTAAAATGGCCTCTTCTGACACAACAACAGCACGAAATGTCAACTTCTTGCCTCAGCTTGCCCATCTGGCTATCTTATCTAACCAATTATATTATACTAGCCATCGGCTCCCGAAAAATTGGACATCGCAAAGAAATATTAATCCCAATGTGCTCAACTTTAAGTAGTAAATAGCCTTCGGCTATCACACGACTTCAAAATGTTGCCGACTTCCTGTCTGGACCCATTCTGACTAATGTTTTGGGAACGTAGACAACTTAGTATGGGGTGAAATTGACATAAGCCAGGGGTGTGTTCGACAGTTTCAAAAATATGACGGCTCCCTCTCCGGGAACCTTCTGAGTGTACTACTGGAAAAATTTTTGATATCGGATAAGTGGTTATCGAATGTCGAATGCATAACGATATGACAGACAGACAGACACGGCTTGTCTTTTATATAGTAGATATCTACTGTAGTCAAAGAAATACTTACTTTTGAAACTAATTTAGTATATCTCACGCCGTCTGCTGCGGTGGAGAAGAGTATATTTTTAAATAGACTAGAATATCTCCAACCGTAAGACGAAATATCAGACTTGACTTGTCCTTACACTACAGAATAAGTTTGGAGAGCAAAGCACGAAATAAAAAAGTTTAATAAAACTCATTTAAAAAACTTAAAGCTGGCAATCCCTATTTATAATTGATAAGCCTTTATGGTAGTTTAGTCGCAGTCCTGGTCCTAATCTCCTAACTACGATGATTTTAGCACTTATTTATTTGTTCTTATTAAAGGGATTATATTCAAATCCGACCTTTAAATTAGATCTTAAATCGGTAGATAACTCCTCCGTTCATTACAAAACCCTTTATGGGGGATGGTTCTATACGGACATTTTGGAAAGGGTTATTGAGAGGAACCAACTCGCACCTTCCACAATTTCGAATCAGAACAAGGGATGGGATTTTCCAATCCCACCAGACCTGAATTTCTTTGAAAAATGCTCCATCAACGTCATAATTGAAGACGGTGTACGGACAGATGAGTCCATAACCGATGACTTAATAGTCAATTACATGTTCAAAAGTGAATACGCTAGCCGAAATCAAAATCACTCCTACTTCGTCACCATCAACCCTCGAGGTCTGACTCCCAATCAAATTATGAACCCGTTTATGAAGAATCTGGAAGCCTCGCCAGCTTCGATTTACTTTGTATCTCTGCACTACAACAGGAGGATCATGGAACCTAATCATATTTTCCAATGTGATGATGAATCTCTTGAATACGACTGGTTCTATTACTGCCCCTTCTACACGGATTGGGTCAATCATCACGACATCCCAATTAAGCTCCAACGACCCTCGGATTATCCAAACCTGTGGAAGAATTCCAGCTACAGCATAGGTGTTGGGGCTGATATTCGGCCACATCAGGAATGTGCTCCCCACTGCAGTCCATCCATTAGTAACGGATGCTACGAAAAGGCAATTAGTTTGGAAACCTTGGCTGCGGATCTAGGCATTAACCTTGACTACGATAAACGTCATCCATCCTGGGGGTTATCATCTTCAATGTATGCAACTTCGTTTTTAGAGTATCACCTTCTTATGATGAACAGTCTCCACTTCTGTCGTACTTCGACTGCCCTTCTGATGTATTGCGTCCCAAAGGTCAGTACAGAACGACTATCGTTGTGGGTGTGGCTCTCCCCACTTCGAAAACAGGTTTGGTTAAACCTGGTCTTATGTATCGCTTGTCTAACTGTTTTTATTTTGGCAAAGAACAAATCATGGAGTCTCCGTTCCATCTGTGAGACGGTTGTTTCGGTGGGGGCAGCTCTTCTGGGACAGGGGATTGATGGTGGGAAATTCACGGCCCTGGTCGCTATATTTTCCATGTTTTCTTACGTAGCTATGACCGCTTACACTGAAATCGTAGCGGTGGAACCATAGATATGGATAGTATAATATGGTATGGTGGAACTAATCGTCCCGGTGGAACCAACTCCAATCCAAAACCTCTTTCAACTCATTGATGCGGGTTATAAGATTTTGATATGCGAAAGGAAAGAGGATGTACATATCAGTTGGAATTTATTACCGTATTTTAAACGTTATAATCTCGAAAGTCAGATGGATGACTCGTTAGTTTCTGCTTGCTATTTGCATAAAACCTATGCGGTCCTTTTGTCAAATAGGGAACAAAAAATTGCTTTTTATTACCCAGGACTATCCGAGAATTCCGTTTTGACGATCAAGGCTCTTCTTCCAGCATTCGATTGTTGGAAAGTAGGAGAAAAGTACCGTCAAAATTTTAGTTTTGCAGTGTTGCTCTCTCATGTTCAGGAATATCTGATTCGAAGAATGGCTCAACTACTCGAGAACGGAGATTTGGAATTTATTCGAAAAATGGTGGACTATGCATTTTTAATTCGAAATGATTTATTAAAGAGGTCACAGGCAAGGTTCTTAGACTCAAGATATATTACACTGCGAAATTTGAAACCATTCTTTTATTTTTTTTTCGTCATAAGTGGAATTGCCATAAATTGGCATTTATCTGCGAATTATGGGAGATGGTTAAAATGGTAGAATGGAACTTTGTCGGAAGTATTAATAAGGTTTGGTTGCGATTTACTCACAGAACAATCGTTAAAAGCTTTTCATAACTTGGTCCATTAGTGTACCCGAACATTCACACTCTAAATTAAATGTAAAAGTACCCTGTGTCACTAAATACCGTCTTCCGGATTGATGTCAGAGTATCGTATCAACAGGATTTGTGTAATTTGAAAAACATTCAAATTTACCTAAGCTGTTTTAACAACAAGAGGTACATGCGCGTAGATTTTAGAATATAATATAAGTTAGTATAAGTTAGTCAGTATGTAGTTATAAGTTCTATAGTTTTTTTATATAGATTAGCCAACCTAATGGATGTAATAAATGTTGGAAATGTAAAGGTGTAAACAATAGTAGTAATAGAATAAGTATTCTAAATTTTACTAATTTAAAAATGTCAATGCAAATAAATCGTAAATCATCAAGCGGAAACATAACTTACACTGATCAATCATTTCTCTTTGACTGATAAACGCACTCATCAGTCAAAACCAGATCACTTCAAAAACGAATAGAACCTAAATAAAACTGAACATGTTAGGTTTGGCTTATACCGATATTGGCGTATAGAATTTAAATGATTTATTGCTCTCAGCCCTCTAATGATGTTATTATGTGCATATATTTCGGGTTGGGAAAGTTATTTCAGGATTTATATTCGTTGATGCTGTACTTTCTTAAACAGTTTTGCTGATACTGTTTACTGGTCAGCAACCTTTTGCCAATCAATCTCAAACGTTTGCAAATAATCAACATGGTTTGACAATCGCAAATATGTAAATATTGGAAGTTCATGATCAAGTCTGTTGACTTTAAATAGCAAATGTCCTCAGATGATAACTCTTTCCCATTGTCCGTTGAACATCAAAAACAGCACAAAATCAACATTACTCTGTTTCCACAACAGATTTGTTTATTTTTGGTCAAAGTCTCAATTCTGAATCCATTGTTCCATTCCTTCAGGTTTGGTAAACTCTGGTTAAATTTTGGTATAAAAAGGGACTGGAATTCTGCAGAAGACATCATTCACATCTCAACTACTTCCAGCTAAATACTCAATTAAAACTAACCAATTTAACTTTCCAGTTTTGAATTAAAAATCAAAAATGAAGTTAGCCTTCGTATTTTTAGCCCTTGTGGCTGCAGCTCTGGGACGACCTAGCAAAGTAGGTCTGACCCTAGAACAGAAGCTTAGCAAAGGTCTCACTGCCAACGTCTTCGTCTCCTTCACCCAGGGGACAGCCGCCGTCTTGTCAGCAGTTTCTGGTACCCGATTCCCGACCCGAGACGACCGACTCATCGCCCTTCAAGCCGCACTTGTCGAAAACGCTGTCGAATCTCAAGCCAATGTCAAATCTGTCCTGACTTCAGACAGCAAATCCTTCGAGGTCTTGTGGATCACGAACCAGATTTACGTCCGTGAAGCCGATATCGCCCTTGTCAGCAAATTAGCTCAGATGGAGGAAGTCTCGGAAGTGACTGAAGAAGAGATCATTTTGCTAGATGACCCTGCCCCAACCACTCCAATCGTCAAGAGACCAGCGGGTACCTTAGCCGAATGGGGAATCACGAAGATCCAAGCGGAAGAAGCCCAGCAATTACTCAAAAATACGACGATCACTGCAAATGCCGTTCGAGTCTCGACGATCGACACGGGAGTTCTTGTGACCCATGAAGCCCTTAAGGACAACTACTTGGGAACTTACGGATGGTTCGACCCTTATCAAAAAACCGAGTTGCCCAACGACCAGAACGGACACGGAACCCACACGACCGGGACAATCGCTGGGAAAGGAGGTATCGGGGTTTATCCAGATGCCAAGTGGACTGCCTGCAAAGGATGTGCCACCAGCTCCTGTGCCCAATTCGCCCTCTTGGAATGCGGTCAGTTCATCACTTGCCCCACCCTTCCCGATGGAACTACTCCAGACTGCACCAAAGCCCCTCACCTCGTGTCAAACAGTTGGGGCGGTGGGCGAGGAAATACGTGGTTCGATGATGTCATTGCTGCCTGGCACGTTGCGGGGATTATCCCGCTCTTCTCGATCGGTAACTCCGGACCATCCTGCAACACTGCCAATTCCCCAGGGGATCGAGAGGTCATCGGGGTCGGGTCAACTACGGTCGGAGATGCACTTTCTTCGTTCAGCAGCGTCGGTCCAACTGTCGATGGGAGGATGAAGCCTGAGATTTCTGCCCCTGGATCCGATGTCATGTCCGCTTACAATACTGCTGACGATGCCTACAGGTCCTTGTCTGGAACGAGTATGGCGTGTCCTCATGCCGCGGGACTCACCGCGCTTCTCGTCGCATTTGACCCCGAACTCGTTTATGACGATGTACAGAAGTACATGTTTGCGGGCGCAGAGCGAAAGCTGACTTCCGGTGGGAAGGCTTGTGAAGGTGTCGGCGACGCTGAATTCCCCAACCATCATTTTGGACAGGGGAGAATCAACGCTCTCAACTCATTGTCCAGTCTGATCAACTCCAAGCGCGTGTAAATGGACGCTGACAGATCCATTTTGTACATTATGACATTTGTATATTTGAACTTGTAAAAACCAAACTATTGTGATACATAGTTGAATAGTTTATAATCGAGACCTGAAAAATAAATTAAATCGATTCCTGCATTTTGAATCTCTTTTGTTGTCCATCACTATTATATTGCAAATTCTGGGATTAGAATATATAGATGAATGCATTAACCTCTGCTGATAGATTTGAACTAATTTAACCAGATAGACGGTCCATTCTATATGGTTTAATTTATAGTCCCAATAATATTTAGAAATCTATTCTTCGAAAGTTTTATAAGTATTGTTCGAATTGTGGAAGCTCGTTCCTGATTTTCAAAAATTAAAATTTTGTGGATCAAAATCGTTTTTGAAAATCAAACTTTAGCTATGCAAAAGCACCCCAATTATAGACTTCCAAACCCACCAGGTTTACCATATTAACAATATCAGTGCAATTTTTAATTGTACGCATAAGCTTTTCCTATAGTTTTAAACCCATAAATCCCTTACTTAAAACTAACAACGAAAATAAAACTTACAACCCTTGTAGATAAACAGTGCTCCATGTTGGGATTGGGGTATCCGACGAGAATTTAGTTGTTTACGGTCCTTAAACGATTTAATTGTCCCTAAATTAAGTCCCATCCCCCACCATATGATTTTAATTAAAGCATGCCATTTGATAAATGCAAATAAAACACAAGTCGATACACCCAAAGTTCATTTTGCAATGCAGCTCTAACTATTTATTCACTACCAAACAACACGTTTTTGCCTCTAACAAAGACATTTCTTTTAGTCACTTATATAGCACCGTACCGTTCTTCGTATTTTATTACAAACCTCGTTCCGTCCGGCAACAACATCTTTCATCGATGATGTAATAAGTAATCATCTCAAAATGTATTGTAATTGACTTGTAAATCCACAATTAACTATTATTACACTTGTTACAGTCGGGATGTCATTAGAAATGTAATCATAATATAACAATAGTAGCATATTTGAAATTAATTGTAATTACAGAATTAAAGATGGACTTAACTGCAATTAATTTACAAGTAATCAATTGCCGTTTTGTAAGGTTCTCAACCCTTTTAACAAACGTTATTATACAAACCCTTCTCTCCCATTTCCCCAGATTATAAAAGATGTGTAATTATTAAGTGTTGAAAACACTTTATGCGAACTACAAGTCCGTCTGTCCGTCCGTCTGTCCGTCCGTCTGTCCGTCCGTCTGTCCGTCCGTCCGTCCGTCTGTCCGAGCGATAACTGGAGAACGGCTTGACCTACGGTCACCAAATTTTGTACACTTGTTCCTTGGGTCCTAACACAGGCTAAGTTCTAACTTGGGTCAAATCGGTCACACCCCCTGCCCCCCATCAATTAAACCCCAAAACAAACCATTAAATCAAACAGAATAGTGATATGTAGGAGTCCAACGCCAGGATAGAGCTCTTACTCATTTTAAAACTGACGCTTAGGTAGTTTACATTACACTCTATGTCGATCATCTACACATGATAACACCCTGAAACTACATTTCAGGACGTGCAAGACCCAGACTTTTTGGGGAAATTGAGATATGGGTTTTAAACAATTCCCATGAGTAATAGAACATCTTTGACGTACACAGGACTACTCCCACTGTCACCAGTGTGCAAAACCCGAACTTTTGGGGGACATTAAGATTCGGTTTAATTATGATGACGTTTTCAACACTTGGTTACACCCGTTACATCGGTTTATTAATTAATTAATTAATTAATACAACTACGAATAATCCATAGTATTAATCGGCATATCAATAAAAAACATACGTCATCCATACAATTTTACATTTCACCTTTTTTCAGTAGTATCTAACAGAGTGGTAGTTTATTTGATGTAATTTTTATAAGAGTCATAGAGGTGTCTTAAAAAACGTAATTAGCAGTTAATTTATAACTCGATAATTTGTAATTAAAGAACAGCTCCAAAATTACTAATTACCAATTACAATTACGATTTTTTGACTCATTATGAATGACCTTCCTACCATACTCTTTGATTGAATGTCTTTATATGTACTTTTGTTGTTTTATTTAAGACTAACTGTTTTTTTTTTGGAAATTTTAAATGGTTTAAATCTGTTAATTATACATAGTAACTATATAAGAATTAGCATAGGTATATTGTGTGAGACTGGTGGTTTTTAACTAAATTTATCACTACAGCTAACTCGATTACAATTAGGTTAGAATAGAAATAACGAATCGTATTTTTGGAGAAGAGTAGTTGTTTTACAGGTACAGTTTCATCACTTCCCTTAAATCCATTTGATATTGTATCCGAGAGCACACGTAAAAGAATAATTTAAATGTTGGATTTATTGTTAAGTATGAAATTTGTAGTATGAATTTGCATCAGAAAACGTATTGCTAAATTTATTGGTATTATTTAGAATTTTGAGAAATTGTCATGAAATTCTATCGAAAATAGGATATATAATTATGGATGTATAATTTGTCATTTAATTGTAATGTCTTAAAATGACGTAGGGAGATTGTCCGCGAATATACTTACAGAACCATAGTTATAGCAGTTTAATAATAAGAATAATACGTATTTGTTTAATGTAATATGCATGAAAAGTCGAATTTATGAAGTTTAAATGTTAAAGCATAAAGGAATTATACATTATGTTTCGACCTATGGTATCTCCCCCAGAGGTTCGATTTTGTCGCTGATATTTCAGCATCATCCCCACAGTATCCCTTAAGGATACTGAAATGAAATCAGAAGATTTCATCCACAGGGAAGGATACCATAGCTCATTTTATAATGTTAGTTTTTGCATAGTTAAGCATAGGCTAACTATGAAAAATCAAGATTAGAGCATGAAGGAGACGATACAACAAGAAGAACCTTAATTGAAAGTTGTAGATAATATTGTTAGCTATAACATATCAAAAAAATATAAAAATTCATCGATAGGTACTAAAGTTACAACAAAATTAGTAAATTTGCAATTCCTATCCAATGTTAACTTAATATAGGGAAATTTGAGATTCCAATTTTACTCCAACTCGGGTTCCTCTAGTTTTGTCACTAGCTAGCCTTACTATGTATTATGTATGGGAATGGGTTTGTTTATGATTTCATATTCGTAAGAAATGCAACAGTGTGATGTTAGCCTGACTTGGGAGGGCGTTAACTAGGAGTAGAAAGATGCATGAACTGAGTCTATTGGTTAGAAATGGAATAGCAGAACTTACTTTATCGTTGGGAAGGTTGTGTCTAATAATTGTAACTTAAGATATATACGAGTGTATGTAATGATATTAATGTTAAAGAATTTATATATATATAGTCTCAAGTTTGTCGAGTCATGAAATGATGACTGCAGACGTGGAACCTTTTTTCTGGAGAAGAGGAGTTTAAGATTTTGTATTTGTTATTATTCGGCTAGGATTCAAGTAGGAATGAACTCAATTCATTCCATATGTTCAAATTTATTATTTCCAAAATTCACAATTCGGTTTATTAAATTAAATTAGTTTATTTTAGTTGGTAAACGATTGTGTCCACTCATTTCACCATACACTCAGCAAAGTGTCAGGGATTTATTCTTAGCTAATCATTTACGGATTAGTTAGTGATTTGAGATTTTAGTCGGGAATTTTTGGGAAGGAAAAAGTCATCCTCATTTAAAATACAGTCCACAAGCTCATTCATATGCAGCATCCGTAGCGCCGCTACAGATATCATCAATCCCTTGTCTAGCTCCCTACATTTATATCTAAGTTAGTAGATAGTCTAGATAGTGTTGGTCTCTATATAGCACCAAATGACCTGAGGTCAGAGGTCAAAGGTCATCTGACCTTGAACTTGAGGGTCATGAAGAGGTAAGGACCCACACCGGCTAACTAACTGACTACTCCTTTTTCTATCTTCTTTTGACTGAAACTAGTTTTTGATCACTGTTTTTACGTATTTTGAGAGGTTCTTTAATTATGCTAATAATTAAGTAATTACGATTACTTTATAGTCTAAATTTGAATTTTTGGGTGATTTAACAGATTTTTGGGCCGTTTTTCATGCAAACTGAAAATGTCAAGGACTTTGTCAAATATGGCTGTTGACATTTGACATTTTCAGTTCTGACACTTAAAAATTGACATTTGCAAGGGGGATTGCTTACAGCAGGATTCGAATGTACAGTACGTATAAATCGGAATCAGAAACTAATTACTTCAACTCATCGACACATCGATATTCGATCCTACACCCTAATTGATTAGCAACATTAATTAGCCTTTAATGATTAGAGGTATTGTTAACGTTAAATCGATACAAAAGTAAAGAACAATAAGAACGGCTCTCGATGACACGATAGATATTAATATATAACGACACGACGATGACGAGGTTCATGATCAGAATCTAATGCAAAACGGAGTAGCAGAAGAGTTACGCATTTTTACGATATATGCGGTTAATTATCGATCCTCCAAAAGTTATTAATCTGTCCGGGTTTCTAATTACCTTTCCGTTAAATCACAATTAAACGATTACATCTTGGATTACTATAAATTTTCCAGATACTCTGCCGATTTTTTGCTACAAAATTGACACTGGCCATAAAAAAGGATTTTTTCCGGTCTCCATTCAACAATTTTGGATTTTCAGTACCATGATTTGAAGGCAGTGATAGGGGTCAGTATGTGTTTTAATTAATAGTACTCGTCATTAAACTATTAATTCAAAGTTATTTTTGAGAAATTCGGTGTTTAATTATACTTACGATAAAATTGCTGAAAGGGTGAAAAGTTTATAATGGCTCATCGAGTATGTATGTGTGAACTGGGTAATGGATCTGGTCCACATGTGAGAGGCTTGGACAAGTTATAGTGCAAAGGATATTAATAGAAAGAGCATCTGTTGTCTGTGTCTGTAAGGGAAATATAATAAACCGATGTAACGGGCGTAACCAAGTGTTGAAAACATCAGGTTTTGCACCCTGATGTAAGTGGGAGTGGTCTCATATACGTCAAAGATGTTCCATTACTCATGGGAATCGTTTAAACCCCATATCTCAATTTCCCCTAAAAGCACTGGTTTCGCATCCTGGTGTCAGTGGGAGTCGAGTGGTCCCGTATACGTTAAGGTTCCTCAAAAAGCCCGGGTTCCGCACCCTGGTGTCAGTGGGAGTGGTCCCGTATACGACCATGATGTTCTATTACACATGGGAATAATTTAAAACTCAAATCTCAATTTCCACCACAAAACCGCGATTTTGAACTTGAAATGTAGTTTTAGTATGTCATCATGTGTAGATGATAGACATAGAGTTTACTGTAAACTACCTAAGCGACAGTTCATTTCAATTTGATAAACGAGATGTTTGTAAATGTAAGCGATGAGTTTGAGTGTAAGTAATTGTAAATAAGAATTACTTAATTAGTGAAGTTATTGATTGTAATAATGTTAAGATTAAGTAAAAATAAGAAGTAAACTTAATTGTACAGGTTTAGCCGTGGTAGCGTTTTTGGGCCCTAAAAGTCTAACAATTTCAGACGGGTTTTCCCTACCATGTAAGGTGAATACCGGCTAACATAGATTAAAAGATCAAAATAAAAAGGGTTTCAATAAGGGTTTAAGTATTGCTGAAGTCCGGGACGACTTCAAGCCTAGCAGTGAGGGTGTGAGCGTGTAAATGGCTATACCTATAGCGGGGGTGTTTAAGAGGCTATAGAGTATACGGTTGAGAAGGTTTGGAGGCGGAGCAACGGAGGCTTGGTGACGCCAAGATCCGAGGAAGCAAGGCATTATGCTTGGGAGACTGGAAGGAGAGAGTAGGAAAGAGTAGGAAAGAGCGAAAGTAGAAATTACATGAATAAAGAGACACGACCGATTGAAACCCAAACTATCCGAGTTGTCACCTACGGTTCACTTATTTGATTCACCGTCAATCATCATCTTATAATTCATTATTTGCCACCCATTGACGCATTACCATCCCCTAGCGCTAATATGGTGTCAGAAGTGGGATTCCGCAGACCATAAGACGGAATCCCTTAAGTGATAGGAATTTCGCGACAAGTAAGTCGGAATCACGAACTCAAGGGGCGAGGTGAGACATTTCAAGCGTTAAGTGATAGACTAGCAAAGTGAACTCAAACTTTGTAAGTGACAAAAAATAACTAACAGTGAAGTCGTGGACGATCTCGAATCGTGTTAAATACGGAATTAATTCAAGAAGTTACTAAAATTAATTATGGGTAAAAGTGAGAATGCCTGCTGGAGACTTTTCAATTAAAAGGCAGAGAGTAGCCCGACAAAGAGAACATTTTTCTAAGGTTTACAAGAACTACCGAAAGAATAATTTGGGTGACCAAGTGCAAAAACAATTAAAATTGAGTGCTGTAAGGACGTGGCAAATTAGATGGGGTTCAGCGATTAACCAGACTTACGGAACAGCGTACGTGTTAACCTGCAGACATCATAAACTGTTAAAAGAAATAACTGCACTGTACCGTGGCCTTTTACGTCGACAACAGGAACGACTGAGATTACGAAACCGAACCGCGATTATTGATGAGCAACTCGCAGACGAGAGATCGAGACAGGTGTGAAAATCTAAAGGACAATTACGGGTCCAGATTCCAGTGGACAGAGACCACATCATCTTAAAGCTAAGTACAAAATTGTGTTGACTCGATAGTAGACAATCTAAGCCATAAATAGACAATAAGATAATAGATTTTGATAGTTGTAGATGAGTTTTGATCAGAACGACCCTGATATATGGGCAACCCCTAGGCAAACTTCCACACCCCGGTTGATTAGAGGAATATTGAGTACGGCAAGGAACCCTAATACACACGAAGGGAGGTTCGTAAATAGAGGAAGGCGTAGAGTTGTCAGATTCGGCGAAATGGACGGAGCAGAAGGGCAACGTGAGTTAGAGGGTGCGAATGTCGACCCTGAGGTTGCAAGGGTTGCAGAAAGAAATAGGCTTAGAGCTGCTCTTGAAACAGAGATAGAATACATGGGGGAACTTGAGAAACTGAACTGCTTCATGAGGGGGTGGAGAAACTATAGATACGATGTCGACGATTTAGACATCCATAAGAAAGACCAATGCATTATGAAAGGTTTGCAAATTCGGAAAGCACGTGAAGGAGGTGAGGAGAGAGCTCCTAACTATGCAGATATGGAAAAAGAGGAGTTGGATAAGTTAGTCAAAGAGAATAAGAACATTCGAACGGTAGTTAAAACTCTATTTCCAGAGGATTTTGGGGAAGACGATGAGGACGCAGAAGATAGGCCTGAGGTAGAGCCAATAGATAGGAATCAGCCAGAAGGTAGGAATGAGACAATAGAAAATAATTCCGAAGGGGCGGATAAAACTGCTCAGGGACAGGACTACACCTATCAGGGGTTGCAAAAGATCGTAGAAGGTTTGATGGCGAAGACGTTGCAAAATGCCCCAAAATCAAATGTCGAGGTTCTAAGGATTCCAATGGAAGCACCTCGGAACAAACGAAAATCGTATGGAGTAAGGCCTACTATCGAAAAGGCGGCAGAAGAAGACCCAGAAGTCAGTACAACGATGCACGACAGAAGGTCTGCTGGGGCCATAAACCAACCCTTTATTAACTCAGTCCTAAATGCCACAGCAGGAATGGATAGAGGATCGGTGAATGTTTCATTCATCCATCAAAAACAAGTAAAAGACTATGATGGGAATCCATCATCCGATTCAAGCAGGTTCATCAGGGACTACGAAAAGATGACAGCATCATGGAACGATAAAGCTAAAATAGACAACTTATGTCAGTATCTGGAAGGCGCCGCTTCCGATTGGCTGGGCATCACTGAGATGGAATTAAAATCAGAAATAGTCACCAATGAATACGGAATCCAATCAACTAAGTGGGCCGAACTGAATTGGAACCAACTCAAGAAACTGTTCCAAACTGAATTCGCACAAGAGACAGTAAACCAATTCGTCGGATGCAAACAATTACCGAGCGAGTTAGGAACGACGTACTTTTTCCGAGCATGTAAATTACATGCGGATTCAGGGGCGTATTTCCCAGAGAAAGCTCTTATCAAATTCATTAACGATCATTTGGAAGAACCGTATTTTGACCATTTCGAAGACAGAAATTACAAGACCTTGGAAGATCTAAGAGAAGCCCTTAAGTCATTTGATGAGAAGAGACACAAAATCCTGGCAAGGAAAGCCCTAGCCAAACGGGCGATGACCGCAGAATCAGGCGGGATGAAGCGAAAAATTTCTAAATACGAAGACTCATCGGACGATGACTCAATGATGCCACCCTATGTAACAACAGGAAAGAAGAAGGGTGTAAACACACGCATTATGGCCTTGGTTGAGAACGCAATCAAGGATTACTCAGCAGAGAGGAATAAAGCTGACGATGGTAGAAGAGGCCGAAGCTACTCTAATAAGCGAGGGACAATCGGAGGTGTCCAATGCTACAATTGTGGAAATCATGGACATATCGCCAGGGACTGTTACATACAAAAGAGACCCAAACAGGGAATCGGAAGAGGGCAATGGAGCCGAAACCAATACCAAGGGCGTGGCCAAGGGCGAAGAAACTTCAACGATTACCGAAGAGAACCACAGAGAGAAAAATTGGCAATTAAAGCAGAAGAGACTAGTAGAGAGCCAGGAGCGAATTCAGCTGAAGGTACTACTGCATCGGGAAACGAGGGGAGGCAGTGATTAACAGGGAGGATCACGGCTTAACAATCAAACCCCCTGACATAGAATCTGTAGACATGTGTATATATAGTATGGGCGAAGGCAAACAGATTTACACTAAAATACTAGTTGATGAAAAATTAACATTGGCATTGATAGACCCAGGAGCAGGAAAGAGCTTAATTGACGAGTCTATAACAAAAGACTATAGGATATGCAGACCCTCAAAGAATTATTATCTTGAAGCTATTAACGGAGAGCCCATTCATTTTGAGGGTGAAATTGAAGTTGAAATCGTGGCCGGGGGCTTAAATACAAAATTAAAGGTCTTGGTAGCGAAGGGTCTACCAAGAGGAATCATATTGTTGGGTTTAGACTGGCTAATACCCCATAAATTCAGATTAGAGGCTGACTCCTTGTATTTACAAGGAGCTGAGAGAATTAAATGTTTTATGATGCAAGGATCAGAAGTCGATGGTTTGTACTCTGATGTGGGCGTGAACTCGATAATTTCAGAACAGAAAGAATGGGGCGAAGTGCTGAGTAATAGCTCAAAGGTCGAAAAATCGCATGATAAGCAATGGGAAAGAGAGAAATATGATGAAAGAGAGAAATGTAATGAACGAGAGAAATATGATGAAAGAAAAAAATGTGATGAGAGAGATGAAGAGAAATATTATGTTCAGGGACGCCTGAACGACTACGAGCTTCAGGGACGCCTGATAGCTACCGAATCGACCGGAGGGCCATTCGGGGACTCATTTGACTCTGCGAAGTCTGAGTGTGAGAAAAGAGACTCATTTGACTCACCGAAGTCTGAGTATAAGAAGAGAGACTCATTTGACTCATCGAAGTCTGAGTATAAGAAGAGAGACTCATTTGACTCACCGAAGTCTGAGTGTAAAAAGTATGGCTCATTTGACTCTGTGAAGTCTGGGCGTGAGAAAGTGGACTCATTTGACCCGCAGTGGTCTAAGTATATGGAAATTGACTCATGTGACTCGAAGAAGTCTGAGTATGAAAAAGAACCCATTGCTTATCATGACATAAAATTTGAGAACCCCAAGTCTAAAAATTATTTGAGGATTAGAAAGAACTTTTGTGTACAACCGAACATGATGACATTCGTTCCAGTTGAACTTTGTAGCAAAGAGTCATTTTACATTCCATTTTTAAGTGTCGAGCTGAAGTATGGAATTTTATTACATCCAGGGTTAATGGGGTCCATGACTAATTATGTTCTTGTTTCAAATATCTCAGACACAGTGGTTACTTTGTTTAAAGGTCTCAGATTAGGGACAGTGCATGATGTGAGAGAGTCTCATATTTCAGTAGGGATAAATGCAACGATGCAGACAGAGAGCCATAAAAATGAAATAGAGAAGGGTGTCGAATTTAGGGAGGATTATTTTGACATAAATCCAAAAGCTGAAGCCCAGGACAGAGAAGAGTTGATAGGAATTTTACGAGAATTTTGGGATGTGTTTGCCTTAACTAATAAAGAGCTTGGTTGTACGGATGTAGTGGAACACCGTATCGACACAGGGGATAATCCACCGGTTAGACAAAGGATGTGGAACCGTTACTCTAGCGAGGAGCATGACATAATTTCTGAACAGGTTAAGGAAATGTTAGAATGTGGGGTCATTAAGAAAGAGTATAGCCCGTGGTGTTCTAACGTAGTCTTAGCAAAGAAGTCCGACGGGTCATGGAGATTTTGTACTGATTTTCGCCAGGTCAACAAGGTCACGACCTTTATGAACCATCCTATGCCTCGGGTTCAAGAAGTAGTAGATTCATTAGCAGGGAGCCGATGTTTCCATACACTAGATGCTATATGCGGTTATTGGCAGATAAAAATGTGCGAGGAGGATGGGAGTGATCTTAGAACAGCCTTTGTTACTAGAGAAGGAGTGTTTGTTTACAAAAGAATGCCCTTCGGACTGAAGAATGCAGGATTCCAATTCCAAATGCTAGTCGACGAGTTATTTAATGACGTCAGATCCCGTATTGCAGTATACATGGATGATTTAACACCACATGGAGTTAATGGGAAAGAGGCGAATGAGAGTTTGAGGATTTGTTTGGGGAGATTAAGACAGGCCAAGCTGAAACTAAAAGTCAAGAAGTGCAAATTCTTGTATGATGAGATCAAATTCTTAGGGTATATAGTTAATAAAGACGGAACTTTGCCTGACCCTGCGAAAGTAGATAGCATCATTAAAATGCCAACCCCAGACACAATGACGAAATTAAGAAGTTTTTTAGGAATGGTGAATTACTACCGAAAATTTATTCCAGAAATAGCAAGTAAGGCCAAACCACTTTATGAGATTTTACATACGGGTAAACTGTCAGCAATGAGGGGAGAGCAATGCCAAAAATCATTTCAAAACATCAAAGAGTCGTTAAGTTCAGCTCCCACATTAGTGCATTATGAGAGTTCTTTACCTTTAGAATTACACACAGATGCATGCGATTATGCAGTGGCTGGATTCTTATGTCATATAAAAACTGTAAAGACAGCCAAGGGGAAAACGAGACGGCAAGAGTTGCCTATCCAATTCGCTAGTAGAACCTTAAGGGGCAACGAGAGACTGTGGTCCATTCCAGAGAAAGAAGCTTTAGCATTGATGTTTTGTCTACAAATTTTTAGACCATATCTAGCATTGAGGCATTTTATTATCAGGACAGACTCACATTCCCTAACTTATCTGAACGATATGAAGGATCCTATTAAATCACGAATTGGCAGATGGGGGCTAAAATTAGCCGAATTTAACTGTGAAATAATCCATAAATCAGGAAAACAAAATTTAGTAGCAGATGCTTTATCTAGAAATCCATTCGAAAAACCATTAAATACTGAAGAGATATTAGAGGTCCCAATGTTTACGATATCCTTAGCAACGGGCGGTCCAAAAAAGGTTCAGGAGCCGAACTTAGATTTACGATCCTTGGACATTTATAAAATTCAATCTAGCGATGAGTGGTGCTTGGGAATATTAGGAAAGAGGAATGAACACCAGGAATTTTGTATTGAACAAGGACTGTTATGTAAGAAGGTTATCATTAGAAAAACTCCAAGGGTAGTGGTGGCTGTTCCAGTAGCATTAAAGAGGCATCCTTATAGAACTATATCATACACCAACAACGGCTGGTCACTCAGGCAGAGACAAAACAGTAGCCAGACTCAAGGACAGGTTTTATTGGCCAGGGATAGATAAGGATACGGAGAACTATATCAAGAAATGCTTATCTTGCAACTTGCATAAACATAGAACTAAGAAGCTTGATATGCTTTTACACCCCATAAATCCTTATAGGGAGTTCAAGAATATAAGGCCAGGAGAATTTATAAGTGCGAATTTGTTGGGTCCTTTTCCCGTCTCAGATAGTGGAAAAAGATGCATTATAGTGGTGACTTGCATCCTTACTCGATATGTCATATGCGGTGCATTAATAGATGGAACTGCAGAATCAATAGCTCAATTCTTAGTACATAAGGTATTATGCATCTTTGGTTCATTCCGTAGACTCCTTACTGACAACGGAAAATGCTTTCATTCCAAGATCGTGAAAGAAATGGCGAAGTGCTTAGGTTTTGAGCAAAGGTTCACTAATCCATATACCCCAGAATGCAACGGATTGACGGAGAGATTCAACAAAACGTTATGTGAGATGCTCTCACATTACATCTCACCATCTTCAAGTTTTACGAGCTGGGATAAGAATCTCCCTGCTGTAGCGTTAGCTCATAACACATCAGTCCAAAAGTCATTAGGAGAGATGCCTTTCTTTTTAATGTTTTCAAGAGATCCAATTCTGCCTATGGATGTAGGACTCGGATTACCATCAGCATCCTTAATAACAGATTCTTTATTATCACGGATCATAATAGCTAGGAGGAGAGCTCAAAATAATTTGTTGTCAGCACAGGATCAAATGAAGGTTAGATATGACAAAGACGTTAAGGAGTGCCAATTCAGGCGAGGGGATTTAGTAATGTACGAAATCCCTACAAGGAGAAAAGGTCAGCCAGACAAATTGCAACCAAAGCGAAAAGGGCCCTATAGAATATTGTCCAGGAGTGGAGACAGCTCATTCCTAATTCAGATCGCAGACGAATCGAATCACCCAGAGGAAGTGAGTGGTAGACGGTTAGTTTTGTACAAGTCTAATTTGAGTGGTGAGGAATTATTTAGTCCAAAGTCCGTTGATTTCTATCAGAGTGGTAATATCGGAGGGGTAGATAGAAATCCTAGCAAGGAGGAGAGAGAAAATAATTCCAACGACAAAGACGAAACCGAGAGTCAACCGAGACCCGACTCTCAAGAGGCCGACCAAAGGCAAATTGTAAGTACTCCATCTAATCACACTATCCCAACAATAGAACCGCAGAACCAAGAAGGGAATAGAAAGGGACCAATAGAAAATCAGGTCGAAGAACCGAGGAGGTCTCAGAGGCTTAAAGAAAAGAGGCAGAATCACGTAATTTATTGCAATGCAATTACGGTATCAGGTGATGCTGGGGGTGTTCCTGGTGGCATTCTTATACCACACGGGCACTGCTGCATCCCCTTCATCTTCCACAACTGAAAACCCTGAGACAACTGAAGGAAATCTGACCAAAATACCATTTAAACGCACACCTGGACCATTTTCATGGAGGGTCTTAACCCCGTTTGAGAGATTCATTCACGTAATTGTAGTACTAATAGGAGGGTGCATGCTTTTAGCATGCATCGTGGCAAATTCACCAGATTTTAGGGATGGAGATGTTCCCGTATTTTTCGTTTATTACATGTTCGTCCTGATAATAGGCTTTATAGTAATTCCGGCAGCATCTATGCAAATTGAAGATTCATACGAAAATACTATTAGACCCAGAGTCGTAAATTCAAAAGAAGGATTAGCTAATGTGGTGACAGGAAGGGTCATTTTAAATCCGATAAGAGGAAGTTGGCATTCATTTTTACAAATTAATAAGCATCACGAAAATTTTGAAAAATTAGAGGAATCAGTAGAATCGAACGAAAGTTCATATGAGTCGGGAGAAGACATTGAATTGTTTGGGTCAGAAGTGACTGAGAATGAAGAGATTGAGAGATTAAACCATGAATCGAATGAACATGATTCTGATGATTTTGAGTCAGGGGAACATGAACCTTGGAGACTCGTAAAGACAAAAGGAGAAAGTAACATGATAATGACGAGCGGAGGAGGGAGACCCACTTTAGGGGTTGTACATATTTTTCGACCAATAATAATTTCGTTTACTACATGGATGTATAGTTTCGATTTAGCCAAAGCCATCGGAGACGTGGAGGTTCAGATAGGCCCTGAAAGATTAATCCCGGATTTTCCAGATTTTTCCGATGACCAAATCAAAGAGCTTAAATGGGTCCTAGGTTTGTCAGCTATTGTAATAGTTCTGTTGATAGTCGGATGCTGTGCACTCAAAGCACTACTACGATAGAAGAGAGGAAGCTGACCAAGATTAAAAGATCCACGAGTATTGTAAATAGCAGAGAGACGAATAATGCATAAGTTTACGGAAAATAATTTATGAACAAAACGTAGTATGAGATGGATAGCTTGGCAAAGATCACGAGGGAAATCGTTGATGGCCAGTAATTCAGATCGCTTATAGTAGTGTACATTGAAATGACAGATGAGTTTACATACTGCGTAAGAATTGTTTTGTTTTGGTTTTGAAGGTGTTCAAGGGGAGGACTTGTGGATATCGTTAAACCGAAAGACCAATAAAACGAGAGTTAGGAGTCATCATCCCTTTGGACACCCCAGCCACAAAAGAAGATGGAGGACTACAGCGAAGAGAAGGAGAGAGTGCTGGAGATAATTAGGATTTTACCAACTAGTGATCAAATAGATATAGCCTGTAAAACTTATGAATTGTGTAATGATAAGGGAAGGTTGAAAAACTTTTGGTTAAGGAAGGAGCGGAAACGCAAAATCGGGAATACCGAAATTGAGATTATAAGCAAACAAAAACCAGCAAAATTAACGACATTTATTTATAGAGGTGACCTGGTTCCTTCAAATGATGTATTATTTATAGATGTAGAAAAAGTGACGATGAAACTCGATAATGACTGTTTGGAAAATGTAAAAATTGAAGGCACCTACGAAGTTGATAAAAATATTGTAAATTTGAGGAAAGAGAGACTTGGGAGACCCACCCACTTTTCTGTTGCTGCGACTATCGCAATTGTAAATATCGCCGGAGATCTAATTTTATGGGCTGTAATTAACTGGCCGTCGAGTCAGATCTGTCAATATTTTACTAGTATATCAGGAATACAGAAAGGAGATTTAGAGGGAGGAGTCAACATTGCTCAAGTACATCATTGCCTTAAGGAGTGTCTCAAAAATAATGTTTTGGTAGGAAAGGCTTTAAAGGAAGATTTGATGAGTTTGTTTTACCATCACGAACCAGTTGAGGACTTAGAAGATTTTTATAAGGATCTAGAGGGGAGAGCTATAAATCTAAAGTCGTTAGTAAATCATTTTTTAGAATTTAGAGATTTCCAGGAAGGAGCACATTCAGCAATTGTTGACGCTCGAATGACGCAAAAGTTGTATGTTAAGAAACTAGAGTTAATAGGTAATGATCATAATTTAAGATTTGATGGTCGATTTGATGTTAAAAGGATAAAAGCAGGAGGATTTCAATTTGATAAACGAGATGTTTGTAAATGTAAGCGATGAGTTTGAGTGTAAGTAATTGTAAATAAGAATTACTTAATTAGTGAAGTTATTGATTGTAATAATGTTAAGATTAAGTAAAAATAAGAAGTAAACTTAATTGTACAGGTTTAGCCGTGGTAGCGTTTTTGGGCCCTAAAAGTCTAACAATTTCAGACGGGTTTTCCCTACCATGTAAGGTGAATACCGGCTAACATAGATTAAAAGATCAAAATAAAAAGGGTTTCAATAAGGGTTTAAGTATTGCTGAAGTCCGGGACGACTTCAAGCCTAGCAGTGAGGGTGTGAGCGTGTAAATGGCTATACCTATAGCGGGGGTGTTTAAGAGGCTATAGAGTATACGGTTGAGAAGGTTTGGAGGCGGAGCAACGGAGGCTTGGTGACGCCAAGATCCGAGGAAGCAAGGCATTATGCTTGGGAGACTGGAAGGAGAGAGTAGGAAAGAGTAGGAAAGAGCGAAAGTAGAAATTACATGAATAAAGAGACACGACCGATTGAAACCCAAACTATCCGAGCTGTCACCTACGGTTCACTTATTTGATTCACCGTCAATCATCATCTTATAATTCATTATTTGCCACCCATTGACGCATTACCATCCCCTAGCGCTAATAATATGTTCAAATTTATTATTTCCAAAATTCACAATTCGGTTTATTAAATTAAATTAGTTTATTTTAGTTGGTAAACGATTGTGTCCACTCATTTCACCATACACTCAGCAAAGTGTCAGGGATTTATTCTTAGCTAATCATTTACGGATTAGTTAGTGATTTGAGATTTTAGTCGGGAATTTTTGGGAAGGAAAAAGTCATCCTCATTTAAAATACAGTCCACAAGCTCATTCATATGCAGCATCCGTAGCGCCGCTACAGATATCATCAATCCCTTGTCTAGCTCCCTACATTTATATCTAAGTTAGTAGATAGTCTAGATAGTGTTGGTCTCTATATAGCACCAAATGACCTGAGGTCAGAGGTCAAAGGTCATCTGACCTTGAACTTGAGGGTCATGAAGAGGTAAGGACCCACACCGGCTAACTAACTGACTACTCCTTTTTCTATCTTCTTTTGACTGAAACTAGTTTTTGATCACTGTTTTTACGTATTTTGAGAGGTTCTTTAATTATGCTAATAATTAAGTAATTACGATTACTTTATAGTCTAAATTTGAATTTTTGGGTGATTTAACAGATTTTTGGGCCGTTTTTCATGCAAACTGAAAATGTCAAGGACTTTGTCAAATATGGCTGTTGACATTTGACATTTTCAGTACTGACACTTAAAAATTGACATTTGCAAGGGGGATTGCTTACAGCAGGATTCGAATGTACAGTACGTATAAATCGGAATCAGTAACTAATTACTTCATCTCATCGACACATCGATATTCGATCCTACACCCTAATTAATTAGCAACATTAATTAGCCTTTAATGATTAGAGGTATTGTTAACGTTAAATCGATACAAAAGTAAAGAACAATAAGAACGGCTCTCGATGACACGATAGATATTAATATATAACGACACGACGATGACGAGGTTCATGATCAGAATCTAATGCAAAACGGAGTAGCAGAAGAGTTACGCATTTTTACGATATATGCGGTTAATTATCGATCCTCCAAAAGTTATTAATCTGTCCGGGTTTCTAATTACCTTTCCGTTAAATCACAATTAAACGATTACATCTTGGATTACTATAAATTTTCCAGATACTCTGCCGATTTTTTGCTACAAAATTGACACTGGCCATAAAAAAGGATTTTTTCCGGTCTCCATTCAACAATTTTGGATTTTCAGTACCATGATTTGAAGGCAGTGATAGGGGTCAGTATGTGTTTTAATTAATAGTACTCGTCATTAAACTATTAATTCAAAGTTATTTTTGAGAAATTCGGTGTTTAATTATACTTACGATAAAATTGCTGAAAGGGTGAAAAGTTTATAATGGCTCATCGAGTATGTATGTGTGAACTGGGTAATGGATCTGGTCCACATGTGAGAGGCTTGGACAAGTTATAGTGCCCAGGATATTAATAGAAAGAGCATCTGTTGTCTGTGTCTGTAAGGGAAATATAATAAACCGATGTAACGGGCGTAACCAAGTGTTGAAAACATCAGGTTTTGCACCCTGATGTAAGTGGGAGTGGTCTCATATACGTCAAAGATGTTCCATTACTCATGGGAATCGTTTAAACCCCATATCTCAATTTCCACTAAAAGCACTGGTTTCGCATCCTGGTGTCAGTGGGAGTCGAGTGGTCCCGTATACGTTAAGGTTCCTCAAAAAGCCCGGGTTCCGCACCCTGGTGTCAGTGGGAGTGGTCCCGTATACGACCATGATGTTCTATTACACATGGGAATAATTTAAAACTCAAATCTCAATTTCCACCACAAAACCGCGATTTTGAACTTGAAATGTAGTTTTAGTATGTCATCATGTGTAGATGATAGACATAGAGTTTACTGTAAACTACCTAAGCGACAGTTTCAGAATATGTCATCGTTTTCTACTCATTTAATAGTTTTTGTGGGGGGTTTAATTGATGGAGGACAGGGGGTGTGACCGATTTGACCCAAGTTCAAATTTAGCCTGTGTTAAGACCCAAGGAACAAGTGTACAAAATTTGGTGACCGTAGGTCAAGCCGTTCGTCAGTTATCGCACCGACAGACGGACAGACGGACGGACAGCCTAGTCATTCGCATAAAGTGTTTTCTACACTTAAGGGGCCAGAGTAGTTTTGAGGCCAACGATTTTTAATAAAAATGTTGCCTTCCTAGCAAAGGAATGGAGTCCAAAAAAGGACGTAAGCGGCATAAGAATCCTATAGTAATGCGACTTGTAGGGATAGTAACCATCAATGAAACTGATCATTTGAAGTCCTTCGCAACTTGTACCAAAGTGTCAGATTTTTAAATCTAGCGCAGCTACTGAGCCCGCTAGGGTCATCCAAATTTTGAGACCGATTTTATTGGATAGATCATTTCATTGTCGAGGGCTTATAATGGGTCAAAATTAGTCTATGTTGTATAGAATTTGAACTGGAAATAAAAATCGAAATCAATGCAAGTTAAGAATTGCTTAAATTGCGTTTTTAAGCATTATAACGTGGTATAATGACTAATTTGACCCATTATAAGCCCTCGGCAATAAAATTATCTATCGAACAAAACTAATCTCGACATTTTTGAATGACCCTAGCGGGCTCTGTAGCTGCTCTAAGTTTAAAAAACCGGTATGGGAATAAATAATTTGCTAGTCTTGTGAGCGTGCTAAACCCTCCGTTTCCATTTTTAAAATGCTCAATAAATTATGCTTTTCATAGAATTTTTTTGAAAATTGTAATCGCTGATATCATGGAAAAAAACATTTTGGAAATGACCCGTATGGCTACGATTTTCCTTAGCCAACACCGCCAGACCATTATTTCCCCCAGACCTTTTTTTCTTCCACGACCATTATTTCCGTGACAATTTTTCAACAACCCGTCGAGTTCCATAATAAAAAAGCTTCTCTAAAAAGACAATAAGTGGTTTTAAATATAAATGCGACTTCCGTCCGAATGGTTAGGCCAAAGGTAATTTAATTAAAAGGGCCTCGTGCTCTCCTGACACAACAACAGCACGAAATGTCAAGTTATTGCCTCTACTTGCCCATCTGGCTATCTTATCTAACCGAATATGTTATTATATTCACCATAGTCGAAAGAAATACTTACTTTTGAAACTAATTCAGTTTATCTCCAACCCTAAGGCGAAATATCAGACTTGTCCTGACACTGCAGTTCAGAGAGCAAAGTACGAAATAAAAAAGTTTAATAAAACTCATTTAAAAAGCTTAAAGCTGGCAACCCCTATTTATAATTTATAAGCCTTTTTGGTAGTTTAGTCGCAGTCCTTGCTTTTAGAATTGCTTTTTATTACCCAGGGGTATCCGAGAATTCCGTTTTGACGATCAAGGCTCTTCTTCCAGCATTCGATTGTTTGAAAGTAGGAGAAAAGTACCGTCAAAATTTTAGTTTTGCAGTGTTCCTCTCTCATGTTCAGGAATATCTGATTCGAAGAACCGCTCAACTACTCGAGAACGGAGATTTGGAATTTATTCGAAAAAAGGTGGACTATGCATTTTTAATTCAAAACGATTTATTAAAGAGGTCACAGGCAAGGTTCTTACAAGGGACGTATCACAAACTGGAATTTCCGATTGCCTTGAATTTTTTTGTGATGAAACTACAACTTAAGCAAACGTTAATGATGAAAAAATTAGCTGCCCAATTTTGTTTAACATGTTAAAAAAATTGCTAAACATTGGACGCTGAAATAAATATAAACAAAATGACTAATAAAATATACCAAAAAATCAAGAAAAAAATTAGAAAAAAGAAAATCATAATATATTGTCATAATTCACAAGAGTTATTGATAAATCGAAGTGGGAAGCAGTTGGGCAACGAGTTTGAGGGCTTTAGTTTGCGGCGGGGGTAACTTTTCTTGAAAATGACCTGAAGGAAGATAGGGAGTGAACATTGGAGAACTCGAGAAATAACATTGCGCTTGAACGAGCCTTTTCACTAAATGCAGACGGACCTTTACTATTGGAAAACAAAAAAACTCCAGTTTTCTCGCTAACTTTCTTTTCTCGCTCAAACTCCGACCCACCACTCTCATTTCGCACCCACTTCCCACCCCGATTTTTTCATACCTGTTGTGAATTATGGCAATATAATATGATTTTCTTTTTCCTAATTTTTTTCTTGATTTTTTTGGTATATTTTATTAGTCATTTTGTTTATATTTATTTCGGCGTCCAATGTTTAGCAATTTTTTTAACATGTTAAACATAAAATTGGGCAGCTAATTTTTTCATCATTAACGTTTGCTTAAGTTGTAGTTTCATCACAAAAAAATTCAAGGCAATCAGAAATTCCAGTTTGTGATACGTCCCTTGTTAGACTCAAGGTATATTACAATGCGAAATTTGAAACCATACTTTTATTTTTTTTCCGTCATAAATGGAATTGCCACGTTGGGATTTTTCTGCGAATTATGGGGATGGTTAAAATCAAGGCCCTAAAGCCTAGTTTATAGTATCACTTCCTCTTTTCGTTCCTGAATCACTTCCTCTTTTACTTCCTTCTCGCTTTCTTCATCGAATATTTTTTCGAATTTATAGTTTCAACTTCCTCTTTCACTTTCGCTTTCGTTTCCACTTTCGCTATTCGTTGCTAGCGAAAGACTATAAACGCACTTTGTACTCAGATTTCGCAATATTTTCTGAAGAAATTGAATATAAAACCTACAGTGTGTGAGCAGTCTTTATAGCCCGAGTCAGGATGCTTCAATTTGTCTGTATTTTAAACCTATTCCCTTGGCAACACTACTTTGCATAGCCCCCACGGGTCAACCCATGATTGCTTGACAACCGGCGCCGGCGGCCGTTGTCAAGCAATCCTGCGGGTCAACCGATCGACCGATTTTTCCCACCTTCGAACTTAGCCTTAGCATTTGCAAAATACACAAATGTCCCAAGTTTGGAGATTGAAGAGTAGTAATAAAAATAATGACTCCAATTAAACCCAATTTCCAGAAATTCTGAATGCGGCCCGACGGGTTAAAAAATGACTTTTAATTATTAATTAGACAGACTCTTGATTGAAAGTCCTGATTCATATAGAAAGTTTTGTACTTTTCTGTATCATGGTTTAATGGTTTTCAAATATATGAAAATTCCCACTGCTTTTGAAATCGTCAAGAAAATTGACGTGAAAGCGGCCGCTAGTGAATGCGAGAAGAAAACTCGAGAGTTTTCCTTTCTCTACACCTCACTGAAATGAAGATTTCTTCTGAAAACCGCTTTCACTCCTCCTTCACTTCCTCAAAAGTAGGATTGGTTTCAACTTTTGATTTTCGCGAAGTTGAGGCGAAAGTAGGAAGTGAAGTTGAAACTATAAACGCGCAAAAGAGTGAAGCGAAAGTTGCCATGATCACTGCGAGGATCACTCCACAATTCGCTTTGAACTATAAACGCGAATTTTTCGAGGAGGAAGTGATTCTTGCAGTGAAAGAGGAAGTGAAACTAGGAAGGAAGTGATACTATAAACTAGGCTTAAAGATCTATAGCGACCGTTTTCTACTAAGGTTGCGTAACTTCCTACAAAATTTTCTCCGAACTTTTTCTGGGACTTGTTATTATGGGGGGATAGGGTCCACCCTTAGCAACGATTCAAAACCGCATCTTCAAAAAATCCATACGGGTCACCCATGCTGGTTTTTGGCCTACCAAAAACGTCAAGTTGTCCGTAAGACATTCTTCTACATTTTGACACCACCACCAGCTTCTTTGGTGGAGGCAAATAGAAGCAATGAATTTTACAACCCGTCCCAGGAAAAGTTCGGAGACAATTTTGTAGGAAGTTACGCAACCTTAGTAGAGAACGGTCGCTATAGATCTTTAGGGCCTTGGTTAAAATGGTAGCATGGAACTTTGTCGGAGGTATTAATACGGTTTGGTTGCGATTTACTCACAGAACAATCGTTAAAAGCTTTTCATAACTTGGTCCAGTAGTGTACCCGAACATTCACACTCTAAATTAAATGAAAAAGTACCCTGTGTCACTAAATACCGTCTTCCGGATTGATGTCAGAGTATCGTATCAACAGGATTCGTGTAATTTGAAAAACATTCAAATGTACCTAAGCTGTTTTAACAACAAGAGGTACATGCGCTGCGCGTAGATTTTAGAATATAATATAAGTTAGTATAAGTTAGTCAGTATGTAGTTATAAGTTCTATAGTTTTTTATATAGAAAATCAACCAACCTAATGGATGTAATAAATGTTGGAAATGTAAAGGTGTAAACTATAGTAGTAATAGAATAAGTATTCTAAATTTTACTAATTTAAAAATGTCAATGCAAATAAATCGTAAATCATCAAGCGGAAACATAACTTGCACTGATCAATCATTTCTCTTTGACTGATAAACGCACTCATCAGTCAAAACGAGATCACTTCAAAAACGAATTTGAACCTAAATAAAACTCAACATGTTAGGCTTGGCTTATACCTACATTGGCTTATAGAATTTATATGATTTGCTCTCGACCCTCTTATGATGTTATTATGTGCATGTATTTCGGGTTGGGGAAGTTATTTCAGGATTTATGTTCGTTGATACTGATACTATATTTTCTTAACAGTTTTAATTATTATTGATACTGTTTAATGGTCAGCAACCTTTTGCCAATCAATCTCAAACTTTTGCAAATAATCAACATGGTTTTGGCAATCGCAAATAAGTAAATATTGGAAGTTCATGATCAAGTCTGTTGACTTTAAATAGCAACTGTCCTCATTGTCAGATGATAACTCCTTTCCCATTGTCCGTTGAACATCAAAAACAGTACAAAATCAACATTACTCTGTTTCCACAACAGAATTGTTTATTTTTGGTCAAAGTCTCAATTCTGAATCCATTGTTCCATTCCTCCAGGTTTGGTAAACTCTGGTTAAATTTTGGTATAAAAAGGGATTGGAATTCTGCAGAAGACATCATTCACATCTCAACTACTTCCAGCTAAATACTCAATTAAAACTAACCAATTTAACTTTTCAGTTTTGAATTAAAAATCAAAAATGAAGTTAGCCTTCGTATTATTAGCCCTTGTGGCTGCAGCTCTGGGACGACCTAGCAAAGTAGGTCTGACCCTAGAACAGAAGCTTAGCAAAGGTCTCACTGCCAACATCTTCGTCTCCTTCACCCAAGGGACAACCGCCGTCTTGTCAGCAGTTTCCGGTACCCGATTCCCGACCCGAGACGACCGACTCATCGCCCTTCAAGCCGCACTTGTCGAAAACGCTGTCGAATCTCAAGCCAATGTCAAATCTGTCCTGACTTCAGACAGCAAATCCTTCGAGGTCTTGTGGATCACGAACCAGATTTATGTCCGTGCAGCCGATATCGCCCTTGTCAGCAAATTAGCTCAGATGGAGGAAGTCTCGGAAGTGACTGAAGAAGAGATCATTTTGCTTGATGACCCTGCCCCAACCACTCCAATCGTCAAGAGACCAGCGGGTACCTTAGCCGAATGGGGAATCACGAAGATCCAAGCGGAAGAAGCCCAGCAATTACTCAAAAATACGACGATCACTGCAAATGCCGTTCGAGTCTCGACGATCGACACGGGAGTCCTTGTGACCCATGAAGCCCTTAAGGACAACTACTTGGGAACTTACGGATGGTTCGACCCTTATCAAAAAACCGAGTTGCCCAACGACCAGAACGGACACGGAACCCACACGACCGGGACAATCGCTGGGAAAGGAGGTATCGGGGTTTATCCAGATGCCAAGTGGACTGCCTGTAAAGGATGTGCCACCAGCTCCTGCGCCCAATTCGCCCTCTTGGAATGCGGTCAGTTCATCACTTGCCCCACCCTTCCCGATGGAACTACTCCAGACTGCACCAAAGCCCCTCACCTCGTGTCAAACAGTTGGGGCGGTGGGCGAGGAAATACGTGGTTCGATGATGTCATTGCTGCCTGGCACGTTGCGGGGATTATCCCGCTCTTCTCGATCGGTAACTCGGGTCCATCCTGCAACACGGCCAACTCCCCAGGAGATCGAGAGGTCATCGGGGTCGGGTCAACTACGGTCGGAGATGCCCTATCTTCGTTCAGCAGCGTCGGTCCAACTGTCGATGGAAGGATGAAGCCTGAGATTTCCGCCCCTGGATCCGATGTCATGTCCGCTTACAATACTGCTGACGATGCCTACAGGTCCTTGTCTGGAACGAGTATGGCGTGTCCTCATGCCGCGGGACTCACCGCGCTTCTCGTCGCATTTGACCCCGAACTCGTTTATGACGATGTACAGAAGTACATGTTTGCTGGCGCAGAGCGGAAGCTGACTTCCGGTGGGAAGGCTTGTGAAGGTGTCGGCGACGCTGAATTCCCAAACCATCATTTCGGTCAGGGACGAATCAACGCTCTCAACTCATTGTCTGGTCTGATCAACTCTAAGCGCGTGTAAATGGACGCTGACAGATTCATTTTGTACATTATGACATTTGTATATTTGAACTTGCAAAATCAAACTATTGTGATACATAGTTGAATAGTTTACATTCGAGACCTGAAAAATAAATTCAATCGATTCCTGCATTTTAAAACTCTTTTGTTGTCAATCACTATTATATTGCCAATGTTGAGATTAGAATAGATAGATGAACGCATTATCCTCTGCTGATATAAAATGTGCAGGGCTATGAAGACTGCAGATTTGAACTAATTCGAATTGAATTAGTGTAAATTCGTAACTAATTCGTATATATCTTCTATCTTCTATCCTATTTATATTCAATTTACTGCTGTAGTACCTGGATTGTACAAATTAATAGGAGACATCCTGTTTTTGTAGCTCATAATAATGCTCTAAGAATTGTTTTCAACCTCAATAGTCGTTGCAGCGCTTCGAACGCTTTTGTAACAAGACGACTACGTAATCTAAGTGCAATCCTAAGAACCTCTGTTTTTTCACTCCAAGTTAGACTATGTAATTCCGACAACTCTATTATACGAACTATTTACACTTCTCAATTCCTCGGAAGGGAAAAGTGCAAGCAGTTCCACATTTGGGACAATCTACTTAACGTTATCCCCGCTACTTCTCCACTGCCCAATCTGTAATCTAGATATATGACATAATTTTAACTATACTTCACCCACCCTGGATCTGTACTTCTATAACTTACTATGGTTGTAATATGGTCTGTTTACGCAATAAATAATAATAATAATAATAATAATAATAATAATAATAATAAATTCAATTCGAATTGTGGAAGCTCGTTCCCAATTTTCAAAAATTAAAATTTTGTGGATCAAAATCGTTTTCGAAAATCAAACTTTAGCTATGCAAAAGCACCCCAATTATAGACTTCCAAACCCACCAGGTTTACCATATTAACAATATCAGTGCAATTTTTAATTGTACGCATTAGCTTTTCCTATAGTTTTTTTAAACCCATAAATCCGTTACTTAAAACTAACAACGAAAATAAAACTTACAACCCTTGTAGATTAACAGTGCTCCATGTTGGGATTGGGGTATCCGACGAGAATTTAGTTGTTTACGGTCCTTAAACGATTTAATTGTCCCTAAATTAAGTCCCATCCCCCACCAGAATTATGATTTTAAAGAATGCCATTTGTTTGTATGCAAATAAAACACAAGTCGATACACCCAAAGTTCATTTTGCAATGCAGCTCTAACTATTTATTCACTACCAAACAACACGTTTTTGCCTCTAACAAAGACATTTCTTTTAGTCACTTATATAGCACCGTACCGTTCTTCGTATTTTATTACAAACCTCGTTCCGTCCAGCAACAACATCTATCATCGATGATGTAATCAGTAATCATCTCAAAATGTATCGTAATTGACTTGTAAATCCACAATTAACTATTATTACATTTGTTACAGTCGGGATGTCATTAGAAATGTAATCATAATATAACAATAGTAGCGTATTTGAAATTAATTGTAATTACAGAATTAAAGATGGACTTAACTGCAATTAATTTACAAGATATCAATTACTTTAAATTGCCGTTTTGCAAGGTTCTCAACCCTTTTAACAAACGTTATGATACAAACCCTTCTCTCCCAATTCCCCAGATTATAAAAGATGTGTAATTATTAATTAATTAATTAATACAACTACGAATAATCCATAGTATTAATCGGCATATCAATAAAAAACATACGTCATCCATACAATTATACATTTCATCTTTTTTTCAGTAGTATCTAACAGAGTGGTAGTTTATTTGATGTAATTTTTATAAGAGTCTTAGAGGTGTCTTAAAAATCGTAATTAGCAGTTAATTTGTAACTCGATAATTTGTAATTAATTACTAATTACCAATTACAATTACGATTTTTTGACTCATTATACAAGTTGTTTCTAATCTGAATGACCGTCCTACCATACTCTTTGATTGAATGTCTTTATATGTACTTTTGTTGTTTTATTTAAGACTAACTGTTTTTTTTTGGAAATTTTAAACGGTTTAAATCTGTTAATTATACATAGTAACTATATAAGAATTAGCATAGGTATATTGTGTGAGACTGGTGGTTTTTACCTAAATTTATCACTACAGCTAACTCGATTACAATTAGGTTAGAATAGAAATAACGAATCGCATTTTTGGAGAAGAGTAGTTGTTTTACAGGTACAGTTTCATCACTTCCCTTAAATCCATTTGATATCATCAATCCCTTGTCTAGCTCCCTACATATATATCTAAGTTAGTAGATAGTGTTGGTCTCTATATAGCACCAAATGACCTGAGGTCAGAGGTCAAAGGTCACCTGACCTTGAACTTAAGGGTCATGAAGAGGTAAGGACCCACACCGGCTAACTAACTGACTACTCCTTTTTCTATCTTCTTTTGACTGAAACTAGTTTTTGATCACTGTTTTTACGTATTTTGAGAGGTTCTTTAATTATGATAATAATTAAGTAATTACGATTACTTTATAGTCTAAATTTTGGGTGATTTTACAGATTTTTGGGCCGTTTTTCATGCAAACTGAAAATGCCAAGGAATTTATCAAATATGGCTGTTGACAGAGTTGACATTTTCAGTTCTGACACTTAAAAGGGTTAAAAATTGACATTTGCAAGGGGGATTGCTGACAGCAGGATTCGAATGTACAGTACGTATAAATCGGAATCAGAAACTAATTACTTCAACTCATCGACACATCGGCATTCGATCCTACACCCTAATTAATTAGCAACATTAATTAGCCTTTAATGATTAGAGGTATTGTTAACGTTAAATCGATACAAAAGTAAAGAACAATAAGAACGGCTCTCGATGACACGATAGATATTAATATATAACGACACGACGATGACGAGGTTCATGATCAGAATCTAATGCAAAACGGAGTAGCAGAAGAGTTACGCATTTTTACGATATATACGGTTAATTATCGATCCTCTAAAAGTTACTAATCTGTCCGGGCTTCTAATTACCTTTCCGTTAAATCACAATTAAACGATTACATCTTGGATTACTATAAATTTTCTACCAATTTTCTGCCGATTTTCTATTGATTTTTGCTACAAAATTGACACTGGCCATACAAAAAAGTCAGAGAAACGTATAAACTGAATGCGATTACAAATCTTATGAAAAGTTACTAAAAATCCCGATTACAAAAGCAGTCATGGTTTGTAAATTGCAATAGTTTCGAAAAACATTGTAAATTCCGTATCGTAATCATTGACATAAACTGAGGCAGGTTATCTAGACCAGAAGAGTTGACACTATAAATTTAGGTTTTCCCATGCTGGCAAATAGGAGAAATACCACTAGAAACGTCCGTATTACAAATCTCACTATAAATCTCTACTACAGAACAAGTAATGTGTTAGATTGCAAGTCGTTGGTAAATCGCTAGAAAAAGCTACAAAATGCTACAGTTTTTACAACCTCTAATTAATTAATTAACTAATTAATTAATTAATTATAGCTTCGAGGGATGGCTTTAAATGTGAAGGTGGTCGTACGATCGTGTGTCTCTGTACAATTACTGTGTGCGGGTTTATTATATAAGATCATCAGTTTTAGACACGTCTACTAGATGTTAATTAACTTTAACTAACTGTAATCGATTAATTGTAATCAAAAGTAATCTGCGACGAAATGGGTTAACTTCTCTGCTATATTTTTATAATTTTGCTTATCGAGGCAACGAAGGAACGAGATAGACAAAGTACAAAGTAATTATTAATTAGTCAATTAATTAGGTAATTAAAATATATAGAGGATTTATATAGTTTTCTATATAGGAAATATCAGTGTGACTATATGGTATAGAGTGTATACTATAGATATACGATGAGAACAAGATGATTGATGATGTTGGTTTGTAAACAGTTAATCAAAACAATTAATTATTTTATAGTAATTAATATTTTAATCTGTAACAACTCTTATTACAATTTAGAAATAGTAGTGTAGTAGTACATTTCCTACGAGAAACATATTTTTTCTATTTTTTTAAACTACATTTTTAGTTTTAATATATTTTATTCGTATCATTAGATCGACGAGATATATAAATTTGAAGTACTACAAATGCTTAAAAAACTACAAAAATTATAGGGAATCTGTTTTCATAATATATTTAATATATATTCTTGAAGTCTCATAAAGTCTAAAATAGAGAATTTATAAATAATTAACGTCCTTGTGTAATTAAATATGGTAGTGTTGTTGTTCTGGGATTTAAAAAACTTGAACATTTTTATCTCTCTCTCTGTATTCATCGGAAATTCGAAATATGTAAGAATATTTTAACAAAAACTCAATAATAGAAGACATCCCTCACCTATACTCATCCAATGAATTCGAGAACTCGTCGACATTGGATTTGGACATATAAACTCATCGAATACTACAACAGACAACCGAGTATCAAGGTGTTTATCGCAATAATAGAATAATAATAATAATAACGACGGCTGATGAAAAAACACGTACAATACGTATGTCGGTAGTATTTTCAAAATAAAATTTTTTCTCCCTATATAGTATCTGTATATTTTGCTTTTTAGGTAGTAATTAATTGTAATTAAGCTTAATTTTTAATGATAATAACAGTACATTATATTCCACTACCGGTAGACGATGACGATTGACTTTGACTACTGACGGGCACTATTTTGCCAACTAATTACAAACCCACCGTAAACTACACCTCGTTTTTGGTTGCTTCTCCGTATCATTAGGATTCCAAACAGAATCGTAGAAAATAAATCCATTTATATTTTATATATTTATGAAGCGAACCTTTTTAGAAGAAGCCCAAAAACCCCACCCACTCGGTGCTTTTACCCCGACAATCTCTCCATCGTTGACAAAACCCCCACGGATTCGGATGTCGAATTTTTCGATCGCTTTAACATGTTTACAAGACAAAAATACAGGGATTCAAAGGTAACCCATTTACTACGAAAGTTTACATAGAAAAATGTCTGAGGATCCTCGAGAGGACTATATATTTGCTCCTGCTGTATACAAGTATATATTTAGTTTAAAAGTAGTAGTAGTTTAGTAGTAGTAGAAAACTAATTGTTGATGTTTAAGTGTATTGGAAAATGGACTAATTACAGTTGAGAGTAATTAATAAGGTGGTCTAAATATATATTGTAATAGGCAGGTAGAGTTTCTCGTATTCTTCCTCTAGAATAGTACTTTTACTTTTACAGCAATATGATGGAGACTTTGGAGACGTATTTTATGAAATTTCTAAGAAAAACCTCTTATGTGTCAAGTCGGTAATTTAAAAAAATCCCAATCCTGCTCCTTATGTAAATATAAATTCAACTTTTGTTTTTGCATAGACAAGAACGACTAGAACGGCTCGAGGAGACTGTCTATCCGATCATCACGAATCACGAGGATCAATTTACAGCTAATTATTATTGGATATATTTATGGCAATTATAGCGTCAATCCATCCGTTTCTTGCGAATTTTAAGCCTTTTTTTGACATAAGGGCGACGACTCTGTATATACTGTCTAGACGAGAAACGTGTAGCGCGCGCGCTCCTACTTACGACGACGACGACGAGCTATTACATTACAACGAGCGAGAGCCTGGTTTTTTTGTAATATTTTCTTTTTGCTTTGTAAGATCAAGTGGAACAACAGTAGAGGTTGGTTATGCAGGAAAGTTGCAGCATAATCATTGATTAGCAGAGATAATGATTATACTTCTCGAGATAATTAGGATAGTATAACATTGAATGCAGCTGTAGTTTTGCTTTTGTTTTTCTTGTGAGGGGAGGAGTTGATTGAAGCGATGATGATGGTGGGGCTGTTGGCGTTGCTGTTCTTAATTAGCAACAAGAAGATGTTGGTACTGGCCCCTGTAGGGCACAGCATTGAGTCCCAGGCTGAGACCCTCTAGAAGTTGCCGGTTCGTGTCGAAGGGGTGCGAGCCCTGGGCCGCGGCCCCGAATCCATTACTATTATTACCACCACCCCCTATACCGTTGCTATTAGCCCCAGCCGATGGGCTGCCCCAGACTGCGTCGAAGGGGCTGTACTTCTCAGTGGCCATCGGGGCGTAGCCCCCACCGCCGCTTCCACCGAGTGGAGCAGCCGGGGCCGCGGCCGAGGTGCCGAACGGCCCGAAGTCTTGGGGCGAGAGGGAGCGCGGGCGTGCAATCCCGTTTCCGTTCATGTAAGCGCCACCCCCGGCCGCGGCAGAAGAGCCGCCGACAACGACCTGCTGGGCAGCCTTCTGTTGCTGCTGCTGAATTGCCCGCTGCTTGATGTAGTTTGAGAATTCGGTGGGAGACATCCGATGCGTTCGTTTCGACGAGGTCTTTAGTTTAGTAGACCCGAACTTCGTTTGTGCAAAAGCAGCCGTTGTCATCAGTTGAGGCTGATTCGGGTTGGTGTGTGGGCTCCAAGTAGTGGCGGCTCCCTGGGCTGGAGCGGCCGCTGCGGCCACAGCCGCCACTGGCTGACTCGGTGCGGCTCCATTACCTATCGACAACAACAATTCATCAAGAAATCAATTCCGGGAAATTATGACATGATGAAGAATTAACAGTCGTTGCATGTCCATTGTAAGTGCAAATAAAGCCAAAACCTACCACCGAAAGGAGATCCGTCAGGGCTGGAAAGTCCAGTCCGATTGAAAGGTGAGACGCTTTTGCGAGCAGCGTCAATCGGCTGGAAGATTTGGGCGTCAGGGTTGAAAGTCTTGGTGACCTCGCGGTCAGCATTCAGTTCGTCCATTTGGTCACTGCTTTCTGACCACAAGACCTTCATCTGCCCCTTCTCACCAACTCGGTAGGAAACCTTTAAGGTAAGCATCCAAATCGGTTAGAACAAGTGCAAAAATCACTGTCAACCTTCAAAACTGGACATTTCTCCAGAAACTTGGTACTGAGCCCGTGGTTTAGTCGAAGGATATTTTTACCTCTCCAGGGTCGATCCAAACGCACATGTCGACGGGTAGGTTCTCGAGGATGTCGTTGATACTGACATTGGCCTCCTGAGCGGCCCGATCAAAGACAGGGTCGGTGGGTTGACCGGTCTTGAGACATCGGTAGGCGGAGCCCTTCATGGGCTTGTCGGGATACCAGTGATTGACAAACTTCATCTTGAGGGCCCTCTCCAGCTCCTCCCCCAGTAGATTCACCCTCCGCCGAGGCAACTTGTTGTACAAATGACTTATCACGAAATTCAGTGCCACTTGAATCTCCAGATGCATCTTTACAGTTTAACTCCGTCTCTCTGTTCCGAAAAAAATTCGAAAAAAATCGATTAGTCTCCTCCAAAAACAACAGGATTTTTCCTAAAAATTATCGATCAATCTCCTCGAATCTCGAATAACAAAATATCCCGATTATAGATTATAATAATAATATTGAAATCTCATCGATTCCCCTCAAACAGTTCGTCTATAATGGGCAGTGGTGGTATAAAATATGATAAAATACCTTATAATAGCCACGTCTACAATTGATTTCCATTTCCTCAATTTCCTTGCCATACCAAAGCCAGCTACACGCTACCTCATTTCCATCCATAAATTGATCCTCGGGGCCAACTATACATCTTATTCCCTATGGCTTATCTAGCCCGTAAAATACTGACAGGGGGCTTGGGCATTAAATATTTCTGAAAAACTATTAACCAAGTCTCTAAGGGAAGCTTGAGGGTGGGGACTTATTGCGGGGAGACAGTAGCTTCGGTTGTTGAGCAAATTTTTGTGTATGAACGGTCCAAATCGCCCTATATATCTCATCGAATTCAATACCAATTTATCAATATCTCCACCTAATCCTAACTTCCTAACAATGCCAATATATTACAAGTCCGTAAATAAAACTGTCTGCAGTTAGATATATCTTTGAGCTGAAATTATACACTTACTCCCTTATAGCAATAAAACATAAATAAATAATCCAATGGACCATAACAATAATGTATAGTGTAATGGGGATAATTGGCAATTAAATTATAAAGGGACTCTGCAGCTCCCGAGCTAATTAATTCATCCACATGCTCCGTTTAATTCCTACACGTAAAAACAGGTTTAAAGGCCTGTTAAGGATGAAGTTAATTTTAATTTTAATGGCAGATTAATAACTCTAGGGCTGGAATTTTTTGGAAATTATAGGCTCCGCCCCCTGAGGACCTATGAAGGTTATATGTTATATTTTAAATTCGGGCTTATCGATTTCTTTAAATTAATTCAAATTAAAGCTGCTTTGTTCCCAATTGATCAGCTTAATCAGTCCACAAAGGTATGGATTTCTAACGGATATCCAGTGAGGATCTAAACAAACAATGCGATATATAACCAAACCACAACCACCACCATGAATGCATTCATAACATCGAATATCATAACACTCGCCAAAATCGTCAAAACCGTCATTCTCATTCCGTCAATCAATAACAGAGTGGATTATTACAATCATAATAACACCAAATGGTTTGATCCCTTAATTTACATTCATTCAGCAGCAGGATCCCATTGTATTTCCATTTCAATGGGTGTTTTTCCATTGTCGTTAACGGAGTTAGGGACAATTTAAGTATTGAGAACAATTAACTATTTTGTTTGCTAGCGTTCTTTTATAGGGCTGGATAAGGTGTAGAAAAAATGTCGCAATAAATTGAAAGTAGGCTAGAGTAAGAATATAATTTCAATTTCAAAACAATTATAGGACAGGATAAAAATTGAAAGCGAAATTTCAATAGTTTAGAATCAATGGTTTAAAACTATTGTGTGCCGTTGGGGAGCTTATTCCGTGGCATTCAAACTCATGGGCAGTTATTCCGGGGTGTTTAGACCCATAGGCACTCATTCCGGGTCTTTTTTACCCATGGGCACTTATTCCGGAGCATTTATCTCGTAGTCTTATATATTACTAGTTTTTACCTATTGCAAAATCCAGGTAACTACACACCTATTCCACTCCCAAATTGGCAACATGCGAATTCTAACCCACAATCCCAGTCCACATCTACAAGTCCACACAATCTCCATTGCTAACTACACGATTTTCCTCTGTCGACATCATGACTTCATGACATATATTATTTATATACCTTTAAAATGTCAAAGCTGCCTTATTATTATTTATTATTATGCACATGGCGTGACATATTCCATATTCCATGCTCCATGTTCCATTCCTATAAAGATACTATAAAAAAATAATCCACAATTTAACTTCCACATGCTTTCAGTCAGAATCTGTGGATTTTAACGTTTAAAATATATTCTCTCTATTTATCCCATTCACTCTATTTAATCATATTTAAATCCATATGAAAAATGGAAGCAGGAGGTCTTTCAGTTTTGCAGAAGAGTTAGTTCTCTGCCGTATTTAATAACATGAGATGATGATGATGATGAGGTTTTACAAACTGGGAATAAAAATGGCAAGTGCCAAATCTCAAGGCCTTTCCATTTGCCAACTCAACCAGTTCTTACTCCCTTATCTAACTACGTTCTCAGCCCATCCAATCGGATCAGTTTAAATTTTATTAGCAACTCTACAGATACAAGAGGCCTGTTTAGCCTCTAGCCGAACAAAAAATGTAAAAATCTGATGTTTAAACTGTTTAAATAGCTAACAATAAGGTCTGGAAGAAAAATAGGATGGTGTATAGCCGGTTTTGCTGGATTAGCTTCACGATCAAGGCATTCATTATGAATTAACGACATTAAACTGTAAATTGCAAAACCACTCGGCCAGAAAACTTTAAAAATCAGTAGGAAAGTCAAAAGCAAAATAAAAATCTGTACTATTTTTGCACAACTAGCCGTTATCACGTGATTTTGCACATTTTTCAGCGTTTTTAATTTCCCTTGAAAAAATTGTCAGGTTGTGTCAGACTTTACTTAATTAATACCATTTCATAATCCACCTGAATTAATTTGCTAATAGAGGTGGAATATGGAATGGCATTAATGATCTTCGTGTGCCTTGCTCCGAAATGCTGATTATTTTTCGGTAATAGTTGGCAGATTACTAACTAGATGTTATAAGTTTTGGCGGACATGGCTCCGCATTTAATTAACTAGCTTCTAATAGTTCTAATTTCTAATGGTATTCTGTAACCAACCGAGTCTGGCTTTAGTTGGTTACTAGTCCATAATATTTTAGTGTCAACTACTATGATTCAGTAAGTATCCGGTTTTTGGGCACATGACAGGTTTTCACGGGACTCGAGTACTCGAAAAATTCGAGTCGATTCCAGCGTTTTAGAATTTAGGATTTCAAAATAAGGTGGTGATTATCATGACTCTCTGTTCACTATTCTTAAACTGCATCATCAATTTAAAGGCCCAGCATTCTCCCAGCTCATGGACAGGAGCTTATGTAAATTACGTAGGGACGGATTTGTTAAGAAAAAGTTGAAGAGGTGATACCATATTATCCAATTCTATGGGTGATACTGATGACATGTGTACCGTGAATACCGGAATAAGTCCCCACCAAAATAACTCCCCCATATCCTATCCTAAAAGGTCGAACTTCAATGAATTTGGGGTTTGAAGCATTAACTTCCCTGGGTAACTCCCGGAATAAGTGCCCATCCATAACCTTGAGGTTAAATCCCCATGGGGTCCTTATTTCGGTGTTTTTACGGTATTCGTATATTTATATCCTTAGTATAAACTTGCCGAGCTTTTGAAATCTCTGAATGAATGCTAATCTGTTCTACAAAGAGTCCAGAGCCAGGACCAGAACGTCAGAACTTGCAAAAGATGATCCATTGCCATTGCGTAATCTTAGGATTTGCCATTCATCTATGAAATTACAGAACATAGTGCATTTTGTCATGAATATACTCATCCCTATATATAACGTGGCTCTTATCCTGAATTTTTTGCCAGTTTTTGGCATATAAAACAGACATACATTACGGTTAAGTTATATTATTGGGATATTTAGGCCCCTCTGTTACACAATACCAGTACGAGATGATTATGTAATAAAATTTGCCAGGGAATTTCAGGGTTAAGAAAATAATCCACCTGTCCATATGAAAACATACGGGATTATAGCTTCAAAGGAATTGCAAAGCAACTAAACTAACAATCCTCTATCTATACACGTAGGTATTTTATATTTTTAGCACTAGCACTCTGTTTTTTGCTTATATTCCATACGAGAGAGATAGCAGAACCACTCCTGTATTTGTATTTGCATTAGGATTTCCAGTGTTGACTCTGGATTTTAGATGGATTGTCGATTGTCGAAGCATGTGTCGATGTGGAAGTCGATTGTCGATATCGACTGAAAATGAGTTGACATTTAAGTCGAAGGAGTAAATCCATGGAAGTTGGTTGGACTCGTCGAAACTCATCGATATACGGTTATTATGTCGGGGATGAAAATGTTATGTTGTTTGCAAAATTTATCGAGGTTATGTCATGTCCATTTATAACGATGTCAGTTTTTTTCTGAATTTACATTATCTAAGGGCTTATCCTGTAAGATAATCGAGAGGGATAAGGTTCAGAATAAGTTTACTACTGTAAGTCTATTAATTACAGAGTAAATTAGATGTTTCGTGCATTTACCTCCTAAGCAAAACAACAAATTAAACAAAATGAGGATGTTGATGGTTCTAAAATATTATTTTGTGTATATTTAAACGACAAGACACATACACGTCGTTTTATTAGTTAATTAGTTTGAGGAGGATGATTTAATTAACCAGAGGAAATTTACAGAGTGTGAAATCCAACATGGATAGTTTTGTGATTGCGCAGTTTTAGATGAAGAGCCGAAGCAGCTCCCAAAATCCCTAAATAATTCCCCATACTCAAACTCAAAAACACAAGTTCTGTTCGGAATAACTCCGAAATAAGTGCCCACCCCTTTCCAGCCTACTCTCCTCATGGGGACTTATTTAGAAGAAGTACAGTTAATAGAGCTATTCACTTTTAATATGAACAATATCCTTGTAAATCTCATCTCTAGTTTTAATAGGGGTTTTAAGACAGCCTAATAAATATATTTACGGGAGATTGAAGGTGACACTCATTACATATTACATAGTACCTGAAAAATCGTCATTTTATAATAGAGACGTATCCCTTGTAAAACACGTAAAATTCTGAATGTACAACCCAATGTTTAATTTAACCATTAAAGAGACAGTTAAAAATCGTCTAAATGTCAATCCTAAATGTAATTAACCTTAAGTTCAACCTCAGTCTTAAAATATTCTATCTCTTAAACTGCTTAGAAGCCTTGCGCTTCTATTGATGCAAAACGTGTTAAAAATCACTACATCTTCTTATCGGTCCGTAACATTGAATACATCTCTGTCCACACCTTCCTACACTTAAATTTAATGTTGACTTCGGAAATGTTAGTGTTAAGGTTGCAGTTATAGCTCAAAGATCAACAGAGTTCTCTATAGTAGAGTAAATTTGAATTTTAAATTGCAATTTTAAAGAAGCTACAAAATTCCAAGGTCCGGGTGTGTGTATTATTTAAATTTTAAAGTTTAAACAGCGTAACAAGAGCTTTAAAGTCTTTTATGCTCTCCTTCTCAAGGAGTCCATAATTTTAAATAGATGCAATTTATGAGTATTAATACGAGTGTAAGATCCTTATGGGGGGAAATCAGTGTCAAAAATATAGAAAATAACTTGCTGCTACATCTCTACTCCTTCAAGATGTAAAATACGACCCTGAATTCATAATTTGAAGATGGTTCCATAATTAATTTCCGTTTCCGGCGGAATTTTCCTAAACTTTTAGTACGTGCTCTTTAAACCGTAAATTAAAATGACAAATCGAGGACGAGAAGGAGACAGACCTGGTTTTAATATGTCATGGAGTCATGTAATCGTTGCATATTGTTGAAATTTGTTATGCAATGAAATGGGAAATGAAAGTCATTTCCTTTAGTTATCATTTCAATAGAGGGTTTTCCATTTGTAAAAGCTAAAGTTCTAAAGTAAGTTATCATCATCATAGCAATGACGGTTCATTTCACTTGTTGTAAGTATAGGACAAGTTCGATAGGAAAAAGCACTTTCCTTTTATTCTGTCTTGATTTATTGTCTCTGTCCACCCATTCACAATTCAAATTTCAATGTGAAAGTAATTAACTAAATGCCAAGGTCAGGCTTGAATGACTAAAAATGATAAACAAAAAAATTACTCCAAATCGTAGAAAACATTGTTATTGTAATCAGTTCGGAAAGCAGACTTGTAGACTTCTAGGGCTTTGGGCTTATGTTTTGGGATTAGAGATGTGGCGAGTCGAGATTTTGCATTAGGTATAAGGGCCGGGTTTTACAAAATAAATTAACGGTTATACTAACTTTGTTTTTAAACCCTCAAATTCAGCCGTGTACACGGTACATCTCTAATTATCTTCAAACTGTTAATCAATAACTTCATGCCCTTTAACGCTTTACAACAATTTTTCCAGATTTATTTACAAATCATGGTCTAGTACTACAGTAAAAACCCTAAAACTCGACCGTGTAAACGCTACACGGCCGTGTAAACGGCACATCTCTAATTACCCGCATTCTGTTTACGTTTACTCCACCGGATAATCAATAATTACACCGGGGCTTCCCACTCTGTTTTCCACATTTATCCAAAGTTGACAAATCAGGAGCACGTCTTTAGCCAATTTTAAAACAACACATTTCCAAAAACAGATCGATAACTCTGGAGAAAGTAGCAGTCCCAGTCAGTTTAAGAATACAGAACCAACCGTCCTTATTTCCGATTTTATTAATACACTTTCCCCCATACACACAATATAAAACACATACGAGAATACAATCAGTCTAATGCAGAACGGGAGCCGAAACGTGACATTTGAGCCTTGGAAATGGTAGAATTCCGTCAGATTTTGCAGCATTTTCCCAACCCAAAATAGGAATAGTCGGAGGCAATCTAATAATTTCCCTAAAAGTACAATCCCTAGCCTTTCTCTTATCAATATATCAAGGCTGTTAGAGTTGGAGTAACATGCAAGGTGTACTCTTAAATATTACCTTGGGAAAGTGCCTGGAGAAAGCTGCAAGTAAAATAGTAAAAAATATAAAAGAAAAGCAGAGTTTCAAGCCTGAATCTTTGAATCGGTCGGAATCGTCGAATCGTTGAATCGTTGAATAGCTGAAAAGTTCAGCTGAAACTACTAGAATATATATGAAACTCCATGACAGAGTGTATACAGACTGTAAATTCTAAACGTAAACTTAGCCTAGAAAACTCAAAATCCTGCACAATTATATGGCAAAACGGGCCTAAAAGTTTGGAGAAAGAACGGGAGAGAGAAATGTCTATAGATCAAAAGTAGACCGAACTTTCTTGACAAAAACAGTTGGGGAAATTGTACTACAATCTCCAGAAATACCCGTCCGATATTCACATTCAGTCGGGGCTTTACTAACAAATTCTTCCGAGGGGCTGTTCATAATATACGAATTACGGGGTGGGCTTGTATTTAGGGCCAAAAAAAACTTAACAGTTACCATGCAGTTTTGCCCAAAATTTGGGTCTTTCGAGGGCATTCATAAACAGTATGGGCTTTAAGTCTCTTTAAATGGCCATTTTATCAAATTAAATGGTACAAATCCAGTTTTTTTGGCCATGTTCATAAAGAATGTTATTGAAGCAACTTATTTTTAGTACCTAAAATCCCTAGATCCTCACCACTCTTATATAACTGACTTTTACCCCATAAACAAGTCAAACCTAAAGAAAAACAAGCTTAAACAATCCCCTAAAATAAAATTCAATTCTTTCTCCCCTAAAAGCCCTCTTTTAAGTAAACTAAAGTCCCTAAATTCCAATTCCAGAGTAGATACTGAAATCCCAAGCTATTTTATAAATTAAAAGCCTATATAGCTCTCTATATCCTGATATTTACCCAAAAACTTTCCATGTCATTGATTTCCAGGATGGAATCCGTCAAAACCCCTTAAAAGGCTTAATTAATGGAGTTGGTGTAAGTAGCCACTTTGATCAAATAATAACAAGAGGATGGACAGGGCAAAAGGAGGTCTTCCAACAGGATATCATTAATCGATAAATTGGACAGAGAAGTGGGTGTCCCCACCCGACCCAATCCCAAATCCAACCCGACCAAATAGACCATAGTATTCCATATAACTTTATATACACCATTATATAAACAGTATATAAACATATATATATCCCCTGAAACCAGGGCAAGAATTACAGAGAAAGACGGAACCGGGTATGATAGAATACCCGGGTGTTACACGTTATATGGGACTAGACACCTAACATCTATATAGTCCTGTATGTTATACTTAAAAGCATATAAGGGATGATATATAGAGAGAAAGTAGGTCGGCCTTTCTCTTCCCTATTCTTATATGGGTTTGTATATAAATTCGTGGTGGTGATAGATAGGGTTTTGGGTGGGTATATTCTATATATTTTCTCAGATATAAAATCTCTGGTTTGAAATGGGCTATAGAGAGAGAGGAGGCAGTTGGGGTCTAAATTTAGGTCTTCTTTTCTTTCATGTTGAATGTGCTAATGTTCGGAATGTTCCGTCTTCTTATTCCAGATTCGAGATCTTCAATTCAAAAGCCGATGGGATGTGATCTTTTTTAAGGACTTACCTACTGCCAAATACAGGGTGTTCCGAAAATGTAGCTTGTCAAGTTGTATTGTTTACACTTTCTTCGGCGTATTTTTTGAAACACCCTGTATTTTTAGTAGTATTTCAAATTTCAATGTAAAGAGGTAGTTTAGGCATTGTAAAATGTATCCAGATACTTACGGCTTATTTTGCCTTTTCAATTTCAGAGACTTACATCCGACTTGGTTTTAGAACAAGAGTTGCCAAAAAATACATTAAGGAGTCCTGTTCTCAAATGCTTTCTTAAGAACAGTCTATATTTTGTTAAAAGATACAATACTAATGCCCCTTTCGCCCTTAAAATATCCTTAAGGCCCGGGCATATGCCCCCGAGAGGGCGTAATACAAGGGGCAACCGCCCTTAATGGGGTCACTTTCCCTGGGTACTGGCCAACCCTGTTTACTTTTTATCAGGATGTAGAGCGGATTAAATTGCAATTTTGCATTGAAAATAATCCTTTGTTACAGAGGGACGTTAATTAAGGATTAAAAGCGGAATGTGTAGCAGGTGACTTGGCTCCCGACTTATTTTTTAATCTTGGTCCAAAACCTGAGCCGAATTTGGAACAATAACAAATGGGTTTTTTAGAGAGAGGTCTGTTCGGTTGTAATTATTATTAAAGTTTACAAATTACAAGGCGAGATGCAATTTTATCATAAACTGTAGAATGTCTAGTGTTAATAAGAAGCTATAGCTGCCAGTAAATCTCTCCGAGAGTTTCAAAGTCTAAATTAAAGAACCCTGTCGTATTTTCTAGCTCCTCTGCCAGAAATTTTAAGAATGGATAGAAGTATACAAATAGAAATGTCCTTCTAAAGCGGGTTATGTTATGATGATTATAGGATAATAGGATCTCTCTCGAAAATGTACACGGAAATGGTGTAAAGTGCAATGGAAACATTCCAAAATGCTTCTTCGGAGAGAGGAAAAGTACAACGGGTTCTTTATGAACAGGAAGTTCGTAGGGACTCAAGGACCGGGTTTGAATCTTAAGTTTTTAGCCGAGGAACAGAGATGTAAAAATAATGCTCGGGTTTTCGAAATCCATATTTTATAGGGTTGGAGCGTATTGAGGTTGGGATTTTAGTGTGGGAGAAAAATCGGGAATGTATGTCAGCAATCGCTAGGAGCAATAGACAAAACAGTTTCCTGATTTTTGAAATAGACTTTTATAGGCTTCTCTGGTAGATTTTTATCCCAAACTAAAATAAGAGCCTCAATACCTCAAAATCTAAGACCTCAAGCCATTTATTTTTTCACCGATAATAGACTGAGGCCTTCTTCGGCCAAATATTCATCCCAAACTAAAGTACCAGCCTCAATACCTCAAAATTAGCCGGATTTTTTATCCCAAACTAAAGTACCAACCTCAATACCTCAAAATGTAAGATCTACATCCATGTATAGTCAAAATTATACAATTTCTTTCCAGATAATAGAGAGAGATAATAATGCTCCATTTAAGATAAGTGCCCGTCAATGGTTCTGAGGAATTGGCTTTGATGGAAGAATGGCTAACGTCCCTGAGTTAAATTCGGTGTCAGGGAATCATAATAAGACGTGCCAGGATATAGGAACTCTGAATATTTCCATATTCCTTATATTATATTATTGTGCAACTTCGTCCAATGTGTCCATACTCTAAATTGTAAGACCATGATATAAGAAATCATGCAAAAAATCTTCTGCACAGATTTATTTTTGCCCGAGATGACATCTTCACCATTGACTAAACCATATCCACTCTTAAACTGAAGAGGAGGATGGTTTTGACAGTTTGGAGATGACGACGAGGAAGATGATGATGATTTACTGTACTGGCGACGAGGAATATCTGTGTCAAGCTAATAATAATGTGTCAATGACAAATGCTCATCAAAAAATCCAGGAAAAGTTTGTATTTTTACGAGCCAACCAACAACCTCGTTCTCAGAGCAGTTAGGAATAATAAAAAATGCAATCCACAATCGCAAATAATCCCAATACTTTGGCACATCCGCAGTTTTAAGGAAAAAATCCACAAGGGCTAAAGGCCAAAGGGGAACTGCAGATTGGGCCAATTTTTGAGGCTTAAATGCAGGTTTTAAAGCCCATTTCAAACAGTTAGGATTAGCCTTGTAATTTTAAGATTAAAACCCCGGAATTTATGAACGAACCCTATTTCAAAGCCGTGTCCTTATCGAACTTAAATCTTCAAATCGGAAGGACAGAGCTGTTAATTTCAACAAAATCCCTTGTCTTAAATTCCAATTCCTAATTCTTGTTCGATTTCAAACAAACTGCAGCTCTTAATTGACGTTAAAACCCGTAACAAAGCTAAGTTCGTAAGTTTGTAATCTCGGGGAGATGAGACTCTTGTTAATTTTTTTCTATTTTTTTTCAAAATGTAACTTGTACTTCATTTATTTATAGTCAAGCCCTATTTTTGACTCTTGCCATTCATTTGCCAAAAATTCCTCCGGCCCACACTCCTAGGCAATACACACTCATCTCCTATGTAAACTGGAGCTTTGAAACATTTTAACATTCGAACAGTGAGTTGAGAAGTACAAAATCACCAACTACAACCGAGCTGTTTTTTGCAATGAGAATCTACTCACATGATCTGATTAGACTAAAGATGACTGCAATGTGCTCTTTGAAAAAAAACTAGAGCCAATACAAATACTACGTACTACTATTTTATAAGAACCGTTAGTAACGTCTTTATGGGAATGGGTTGTCTGTCCGGCTGTCTTTTGAAGAGGGTGTTGGATTTAAAAACTGCATCTTTTAGGTATTTTTTTGAAATTCTTGAATTTTTATGATTCAAGCGGGTTCCGCCCCTTGTTTACAACTTTCCGACCGGGTATTTTTATACGAGAGATAATATCGGTTCTTCCGCACTTCTAATGCTCTAATGCAGATATAAGATCTTAAAAGCAGCCCAATATAATTAGATCTTTAAATTCTTTTGACGGAGGAGAACAGGAGGTTTGTTCCGAGAGATGCATTTAACTACAAACCCAAACTGCAAATCCGTAATCTGAGCCCGAGCCAAGAAAGCAGAGTTGGAAGAAGTAAATCTCATCTCGACAAAAAACGACAACATCAACAAATTGTGGAAATATTTAGATCTTTAAGCGACCGTACCTAACTAATCCAGATGTCCTCTTGATTATTATTAATACTGTTCCGAGTAAATATTGCGAATTTTTAGATTAAAATCGAGTCAATTTAAAACAAAAACATCATCCTCACTTCGTCACCATAATTTGACCCAAAATGTCGTAATTTTATGACGGAAATTGAGTCATTGAGGACTGATTAACTTTTAGAGATCGTCAAATACTTGGTATTAAATACCAATATGGCAAGAGCTCTTAATTGGCCAATAATATTAATTCTGGCTTGATTTCCTCAATTTAATTTCAAACACGTGAATCCATTTAAAATATTAATTGCTACAAACTACCATAGCTAAAAAAGAAGCATAAATATCCCACATCGATTGGATGTATGTAATACCAGCATTTGAAGAACAGAGGAAATGAGTCTTGATCGTAATTTGTAGTGCCGAATACGAATAAATAACAAATTTAATTGTTGGAAAAGCCGGAGCCTCGTTTATTAAAGAGGAAATAAGGAAACTTATTCGATAAGCCGATTTCTCGGAAACATAAAAAGCAAAAAATAAACAACAACAATTCCTTGTAAAATGCATATAATAAACAATTTACTTGGCCGGATGAACTTCAATTTCTAAAACTTGACCTCAACTTCCAAATTCAAATGGTTATTTAATAAAAACCTACTTAATTAATTGACCAATTAATTGTTAATTGTCATTTGACAGTTTTATACAGGACAATACATCGCCGATTAAAGTACCGCTGGCAAATGAATCGCTAAATGTATCTTACGCTTTTGAAAACATAATTTTTCATGGTTTTTACCCGAATTTTGAACATGAAGAGTATCTATTACCAGTTCACTTTAAATCGATACAACCGAAATTTCTCTTATGGGCCATTACCTCAAAATAATATTTCAAGCTCATCAAAAAATGCACTAATTAAGCCCGAAATAAATTAGCACGCGACAGACTCATGAAATCCCAACTTATCGGCAAAGTCAATCAAGCCTGTTTTTCAGGCTCCAATAAAAACTGATAAGCCCCAAGGTCTTATCTTCTCTATACTCTACACCTCTGTAATAAAACCCCTATCCCTCCTCTATATATAATTGACTCTTATAAATGCTAATTAATAGCATCACATACAGCTCGTATGATGATGACAGATGATTCGTGGGTGTTATCAGTTATTATCACCTCAGATAAGCCGATTGCAGCAAGTGAGGTCTTTCAAACTCAAAATTATTCGCAATTTGCACTATATACCTTGTAAATTACGTGGTTTGGGCCATAAAAACATGTGAGGTTGATTTTGACATATTATTCCTCTCCCCTTATCGTTATCCCGTGATTTGACTGTATTTTTGACCATGTTATATGGAGCACCCTGACCAGTCCATTTTTTGACAGCTTACAAGTTACAAAAGTTTGAATCATCATCATCATCATCAGGAATGATATCGAAGTCCAAACTAATCGACTTGCAAAAATACAACCTTATGACAAGCCGAATGTATACTATCGCCAAACTGGAGTGAAAAAATACTCTCCGAAATGTCAAACTTTTACAAACAAGTTGAAGCGAGAGATAAAGTTAAACAGAGAGCCTTAGTTTTAATTTTTAATGCCTATATGCTGCCATCAACAAAATCATAAGCAATTACTGTTGGGAATTATATTTTTGCCAGATTGCAAGTTAGTTAACGAAATCATTTCAAGAGCCTCAATTAAATAACTCGAGTTTATTATTCTTATTGCAAATTGCTAGGAATCTGGGTTTATAAGTTTTAACGTTTCATTCCACTTATATCCCAGATTAATCGATAAGTTATGGTAGAGAGGATCGGAAAGTTGGGCAAATGAGAGATATTATTTTATTTTATATCTATAGACTTGAAATGCCATTAGGTCATAAGGTTATAATTTATAGCAAAAATATACGTTGTAAAAATAACCAAGTCCTCAAAGTAGTAAAGTAGAGATAGATAAGAGCCCCACCCAAACTTGAACCTGAAAAATATCCCGAATCACCTCTGACATTTCCATATCCCGTGGTGGTGGTGGTGGTGGCAAGTAAATTGACGATGGATAGGCTTCAGGCATGCTACATTCTACATTTGCAATCTAATCTACTTAGTTTCTTCAATTTAGACTCAATTCCGTAGAATAATAATATGTAAATATCGTTCCAAAAACGTAAAAATGGCTAAAAAATAAGTTTCTAGGATTTTTTAGGCTAAAAATGCAATTATATAGCACTTTCCATTTTATTTTAAGAATTTAAAGGAGGACCACAACCGATATATTTTTATTTTTGTTTTGTGTTCTGGCTAGCCTGTCATTTTTTTGCAATTTGCAAAGAAGGAGGCTGTACTTCGGTGCAGATAAATATTTAGGTAGCTTCTACTAGCTCTATATTTATACTCGTAAGTTTGTTGAGTTTTTTTTGTTTGAAGTTTGTATTTATAGTTTTTGCATATGAGAGAGATTACAATATTTTTAAGCATTTTAACGGCTCTCAGTTTTTTTTGACGGAGATGGAAGATAGAGCAAAGTTATCTTATAATAGAAGTGTTAACAAATTGAGTTGGCATATGTTATAACTGGGACACCCACGTAAGTCCCACCCTGTATACTCTTGAATTCTACATGTTTTAATATTCCTAATGTATATTATGGTAAGAAATCAAAAGAGTCGGAAGTTGGAACCCGAAACCCGGCACACATTTGTTATGTTTTCAAAGTCTGAGATAGCACCACCACGGGCCAAAAACTGCATTAGATTCGGTGATTGTGTCACATTTAAATAAATCCCCATGGGGAGTTATTTTAAAGGTATGTGGATAATTTCAAGCTACTTTAGGATGAAACCGCAAAAAAATCTTCGACCCATCTATTTGAGAATTAAATAAAAAAATAGTTCTGAATAACAATCTTTTGGCTTTTCAGTTCGATTTCGTCTGTAAATCCTGACCTTACATACTAATTTTTTTCATAGTTTACGGGCTTACACTTCAATGCTAAATGTCGAAAGCCCAGAAATGCAGATAATAAACATGCATTTTATAAATACATTATATTCACTGAAAAAAATCAATTGACCTTCACAGCTGCCCGAGGTCATCAGATACAGTTGGCATTATGTACTTGGTGCATCTGATCCTAATATTGCTTCCAAAACGAACTAAAACTAAACTACAATTAATACCGAAAGTACCAAAATAAAAAATACACCTTAATAAATCCCCACCCAAATCCAAAAATAATTCAAGTTCAGCCCAATAGTCTCCTATAGCCTACCAAACCCTAAAATATTTACACACAATTCCCATCTGGAACGGACGGACGTCATGAGTTTTAGTATCAACATGGCCATAATTGCCTGTGAAGCATACGGGACAATAAAATATCTGTCGGACAGATAAACCAAATTGGAATTAATGATTCCATGAGCCCTTGTGTTGTAAAATGAAATAAAAATGCATTTCACACTTCATATTTGGAGGTTAGTTCAGATTCGAAAAAATCAGCGTCTAAAAACTATCAAAATTAGTACTGCAGTCGGTTTATAGTTGTTGGACTTTTAAATTCCATGTACTCTTCTATAGAGAACTACGTATATTCGTATAAGTTTTTACAGCATATAGGCGTCCCTAACTCCAGCTTTAAATGGTACTGTTGACAATGAGGTCCAATTAGAGTGATAATTAAGGATTGGCCCTGACATTATGCACTCTTCGTCACATGAGCCATATGGCTCCAGTCGAGTCACTTGCCAAATTTATTAAAATAATTCCTCACCCGGAATAGCCCTTTAAAATAACTCCCCAGGGGCACTTATTCCAGTAAGTACGAAAATATCGAGTAAACCTGTTAAAATCATCCTAATCGAATTCCCCTTAACAATAGAGTTTAAAGCGTAAGCAGACGGGAGTTAACTAACTTTCCAGTTTAGAACATTAACTTCTCATCATCTTCATCATTAGCGTCATTACTATTATTACCATAATATCCTTATACCTATCTATACACCTACAACTACAACCTTTACAAACTCCTACAACCAAAAGCCATCCTCAATACTGAATATTCAACGATATTATCCCATCAACTAAAACCCATTTTTAGCCCGAGTCAGGGCTTATGGAATCATGCTGTCCGTCCGTCCGTCCGTCCGTCCGTCTGTCCGTGACACGCTAGCGGCCAAACGGCTGGACCGATCGACTTGAAATTTGGAACACTTGTGTATTTTGCAAATGCGAAGGCTAAGTTCGAAGGTGGGAAAAATCGGTCGATCGGTTGACCCGTGGGGGGCATGCAAAGTAGTGTTGCCAAGGGTATAGGTTTAAAATACAGACAACTTGAAGCTTCCTGACTCGGGCTTTATAAGACTGCACACTGTAGGTTTTTTATTCTGCAAATGGAAGTTAAACTTCAAATACTTACGAGGTTTAAGATTTAACCTTAGGAGAAGGTGAGACTAAACGATACACGATAACTTGAACGTAAATAAAATACATCCTACTCTATATAGATTGCATAATAATGCATATAAACAATAGGCCAAATTAGCTTGTGAGATTTCCTTCTCTGCAAATGTGTGTAAAAAAACGAGAGGATGCCAATTCTTATATTTAATAAAATATTAAATATAAAAAATGCAGCAGTATATAAGATAAAACGAACTTCTACCTGATATCTTCTATATTACTCTGACGATTTGAGTCAACATTTAAATTTTAGATTTTAAATTTTAAACCTCTTCCTCAGCTGAACAACTTGGCAATCCGCAATAACACATTGTTTATTCTCTGCCTATTATTACGCAAGAAGAGGAACAGAAGGTGTTTTAAATGTCCTTTGGGCATTTAAATTTTTTTAAAGGTCGGCACAAGATTCCTTGTCATATTTAAACAAAAAACAGAATATAAATATAATTATGTTCTCCAGATCTTGAGACTTATTTCCATACATTCTATTAGCGAATTTGCATCTCGTCATTCAATTCATTACATTATTACAACATCATGGAACCTGGTGAATCTTATCGACAAACAAATCAAATCCAATAAGAAAACGGGCTAAAAACAAGTCCTTTTGCAATCCCAAGTAATACATGCTGGATTTTTTAAATCCCACTGGCATCTATAGGACTATAGTGTTTTTCCCCAACTCGTTATATACTTGTAACATGAATTGGAGATGATCTTACAGATTTACGAGCTACAAGCTGTGGACAATCCAGTTTGAATGTATTAAGTTTTTAAGTTTAGTTTAGTTAGTACTTATTACATAGAAAATACATATTATAGCATGATATAAGTCGAGCAAAAATGACCTTGTGGACTCGTCAAGGGCTTACGCTATATTCCTCCATGATATGAGCTATGAATTAGTATAGGACTGCTATGTAATATTTAGCACTGCATTTTCCTCCTTAAATTCTATAGGGGCATATAGTGAAATTGCTGATATGTATCAGTTAAGTCAGTTGATAAGTCCATACGGGCAGGCAGGCGGCTGAAATGTTGTAATCCTGACGCAGGAATATAGAGAGATAGTATGCGAATTTTTGTTGCGAATAATGTGATTACAACTCGACTGCTGGAGAACCCCACAGAAGAAGAGTCCATGTTCTCAATTCGCTTGCGAAAATGTTTGCCAAAAATTCAAGTAGCGTGTGTATAATTGTATAAGTATATAGACTCTACCTAGCATTGTATATAGGGGTTTATATAAGGCAGACGGACCTGTGTACAAAACAAGTCAGGAATGGCCCAATGACATAAAAATCGGATTGGGCAAAATAACTGTTTAATTTGGGCAAAATCATGTAGACTGTACCCGGTACATATCCGTAGAGTTTTATATAAGAGGGATGAAGCTGTGTACAAAAAAAGTTAGAAATGTCCCTTTGCCCCAATGACATAAAAATCGGATTGGGCAAAATACCTGTTTAATTTGGGCAAAATCATATCGGCTGTAGCGTGTACCTATCCATCGGGTTTTGTATATAAAGTAGACGCAGACGAAGCTGTTTACAATATACAAAACAAGTTAGAAATCCAATCGGGGCAAAAACCCCCTAGAAGTTGGGCAAAATCATAAGACTCTGGACATTGGGCACTGAAAAGCTTGGGTTTCCGACAGGAAATTGAGGATTTTTTTGGAATTTTCAGACTCGGAAATCGAAAGATCAAAAAATAAAACCCTATTAATACCGCTCTGTTGTCTGTGAAAGTCAGTTAATTCTGGGATGAAGAAACCAATAAAACCATCGAAATACCGGATGAATGAAGTAAACAAGATATTTAGGATCAGAAATCAGGACATTATCTCAAGTAATCAATTATAAATAATTGGGTCTCCGGTAAAGTAGTAAACTATTTCTATCTGCTATGTTCAATCAGCTTGTATTACACCGAGTTGGCTAATAGTTTTTTTTGTCAGAAAGAGATAGTAAATTTCCTAATCCGAATCCGACCCGAATTTTCGGTAACAAGAAACCCGATAGTCCTCTAATCGGCTTCAACTACAAGGAATGGTAACTGGTAACTATATCTATTATTTCCTCTATTTGTGCTCGAACATACTGATATTATTGAACGCTTTCACCGAAGCCATGAAAGAGAAGAGCCGAGTGGAACTGGAAAATAAAACCCGGACGAAATAATAGAACCGAGAGACGAAACTAGGTTTCCTGACGTTTTCCGTGACATATGCAACCAGCTTGAGGAATCTACGGGTTTTGATATGACTTTTATAGCGTTCAAAGGTGCTGGATAAACCCCGGGGTTTTTCATATTCACATTTATATCGATATGATAAGATAGATACTTAGAACGAATACGATAGTTAAAACATGTAAAAATCTCATTTAATATGGATGGGTTTTTGGGTTACTACAATCGATTAGGTTTCATTCCATAGCAGAATACCCACTATGCGATAGTACTCTCCGTAGAATCCTGAATGGAAACCGGGGAGAGAGATGGAACGAAAACATATGTGCCACAACGTGCTTGACACAAATCCTTATAGGAAAACGCCCCATGCTCTCTCGTCTATTTTTAAAATCAGCTGCAGGAGAGACTAAATACTGCCATGTTTAAGGGTCCAGACGTCCAGAATACCTAGCACCCTTAAGGACTATATGGTTTAAGGGGCATGTTGATATCGAAACCAAAACAGTCTATTTTTAAACTTTAAGAAAAAGAGAGACTAAATGCTGCCCTCGGAATAGCTCATGCACCCTTAAGGGCCAAGGTCTTAAGGGGCAGTATGATACAAACCCTAGTACATAAGCAGTTAGGTACCTTAAGGGGGTGTTCGAAACATTTCGATTCGAGCCGAGGAGATTGTTTATAAATAAATGTGCTTAAGTCCTTACCTGTTTCTCCAGAAGAATAAAGTTGATTAAGAAGAAAGTTTTGCGTAGCGTTTCCGATTTTGAAGAAGCTGATTTCACCAGGTTTTCGAAACTTTTCAGGAAATTTCGAAAAAGCTATTTTTGAAAGCTAAAGACTGCCGAGCTACTTAAATAAGTTTCCGAAGTAAAAAATGAATAAAAAATGTATACAGTTGATTTTGTCTCCGGGTAAAAAAATGAGATGATGATTTTTACAGTCCTATATTTTTATCGCTATTTTTTCAGTAATGCTGAGAAGGTAGTGTAGTTTAATAAGTTACTAGTAGTAGATTTGTATATAAATAATTGGTAGGAGATACGAGCACAAGTTTTGTGTAGATGTTCTTACTGGAGCCTCACCCTCTGGTCGAATGAAGTCAATCCAAGTTCTGAACAAACACTCCGTTCCATTCCAAACTCAGGATGCCGGAGAGCCGTAGGAAAAACTTGCAAATTTTTTTCGCCAAAAATACAAAATTTCCCATCAGTTTTCGAAAACAGGAGACTAATTTTCCCCGAAATTTTTTAGAGGACTGACAGTGTATTCCGAACCCTTGTTAACCTAAAACCCTTTGAAAATACGGCACTATTTTGCGAAATGATAATACTCCATAACCAAACTCCAACTTCCAACTCCGAAGACTCCAAGTCTCCAATAATAAAATCCAACACAGAGAACGGGCTATATTCCATGTATTTTCCTCCTATATTCTAACCACGTTTGCCAAACTAACCAAAGTAATAATACAGGAGATTAGAGTGTTTAATAGGTATATGAAACTCTGTTGAGTATTAAAAGTTAAAACACGCTTTTTATACAATGAATTGGAATTGTGTACAATTCCAAAAGGATAAATATTTAGGCAATCTACAACTTACTTACTTACTAACCTACTGTTAAAATTGATTTACATTTTGAAAAAAAAACGCTTTGTTAGCCCAATTTCACTTTAAATTGGTAATTTCAGTTTTTGTCCTGATTCCAGCCCATATTAACAAGTACAGTGGATAGGTTTTGAATTTTAAATGAATTTGTTACAAATTCTACGTTCGATTTATGTGTTGAAACGTGTGTATTTTATTCTGGTTTTCGAAATGGGACTTAATAATGAGAATGCTAATGATATCGCGTTTTTATTTCCAAGATAAATTTCGTTACAATTTAGAGTAATAAAGCTTCAGTGAATAGACGCTTTATGGAATTGCCCTCGTGTCTGTCCGTCCATCCGTTTTTTAATCGGTTTCGAACTTCGAGCAAGGCTAATATTATAATTTAATCGCGGGGCAAAATGAAAATGACAATAGATGCACCTTAGAATTGAATGTTTTATTCTGGGCAAAAAACTGTGTTTAACCCAATCTCATAATATTTACGTTCGGCTGGACCCTCCCACTATTTTTTAAAGCTAAATTACCATTTTGCATTCCCTTATATCTATTACAGCATATTTTTTGTGGATAAAATAATAGGAAAAGTGAGGATTATTATTGTGAAGTATAAACCTCCAGTTGGTATTAAACCACAATTAAGTCCTATCTGGAATTGTTTGTCGAGTAGTGTTGAACGCTTCATACTGGTTAACTGATATCGAAATGGAGCCCAGCATGTTTTATTATGCTAAGGATGTTGTCGATGTTTGTTCCAATATTGAAATTGAATATAATGTTTGAGAATCGGAGATTAAATAAATTTTTACAACTCAAAACTCAAAAGGCTTGTAGAGTATCAGGTCGAGTAATCTGTTGATGATAAATTGGGATTTTTATGCTGAGTTAGAGGGTTCTTTCAGAAATATTGTTTTAAAAAAAACGAAAGCTCATTGTTTCAGGGGTGGGGCTTTTATTTCGGGGGTCTTATCTCTGTTTACTAAGAATCGTCACTATCTGATGACAGGTTATAGTTAGTCTGTAAAATATTCCTTCGTTTGACTAGTGATTCATGGAGGATTACCAAATATTAAACATTTCCGTAGATCCATGTCAAACAGTACTAAAATAGATTTTAATTGTTTGTAACTCAGTAATTCATTGTATTTTTAGACTGTTTTTTTATGAAATATGGTTTATCCAGTTCTGAAAGTTGTCGCCTAAAGTTTAAAGCTTTTTATTTGGGGATTTGATATTTTTAGCCATGTTGCTTGTAATCGGTATTTCCAGGAATATGTAATTTCAAGCCTCAAAAATTTAGAGTTTTAAGGACTAAGGACCCACCTCGAGATTAGCTTGTATTTCAGGTGGGGTTGTATTTCGGAGGGCATGCATTTTTAATCACTCAAAAATGCTTTTTTTAACATTAAACAGTAACAACTATATGCGAAATATTTAGTGTTACTACTAATAAAATAGTGCATTTTATTAATGTTTATTCCTAATTTAAGGAATTTTAAAAATTAAATTTCCAAATTCTAGCAAAAAATATGACTCTTTCCTTGGTGTCTGGTGTTAAATACATCTCGCAGTCATTCCAGGTGGTTTATTATGATAAGTATCGAAACCTGATGGTGGTGGTGGTATTTTTATTGGAATTCGAAACGATAGCAGGCATGCACTTTTGAATAGTTTAACATATGGATAATGTATGATATGAATCTGAAACGTATTGAGATATCGGCTCATTGAAATTGAAACCCACTTGCCTATAATTAATATCCTCTTCAAGTGTTCGACTCTTACGAGTTGTCAGTCAGTAACGTCAGTACAGAGTAGAGCAGCCCATTTCATGGAATAGTAAATTGTTGTATGAAAAAAAAAAAAAAATAACAAGATATTAGGTTTAGACTGAAAGAGATTGGGCAGACTTGTTATGTTATTCCTTGTTTAATTCCCATTGTTAATGGGTTTGTGGGATACTATATATTTATTTGTAAAGTTGTATAGGTTGTTAAAGTTGTAAAAACCTAACTGGAGGTTTGTAGTTTAATTTGTAACTGCGTTTTATTGGTTTCAGATAATGTTAAATTATGATGAGTGTATCTGGTCACGCAATTGAATTTTTATTTTTGAGAGTAATGAGAATGACTGAAAGTTTCTCGAAATAAGTCCCCATGGATGTTGTATTCGGTTAGGTTTGTTGGGGTATCTGGGGATTTATTCCGGAGGTTAGATGTTCACAAATCCCCTTAAAATAGGACAATATCATTCAATAAATCCCCATGTGAATATAATATGTTTGAAGGACTGGGGACTAATTTCGGGGCTTTGGTAAAGTACTCGCATAATGTATAAGAAATTGTGGGGATTAATTCCGGGGGTTTTAGACTTTGAGGTTTTGGGCTTATAGGGTGGGGTGGGGTTGGGGTATTATTTCGGTGAAATCGCAGGTCGAAACATATATGATTGCACGTTTTACCGGGTATTAAATATCAGAACAAATTATACGTAACTCTGTTTACAATTTTGGAAATGTATCACGTTCCATGTGGGTTTTCAATCAAAAGTGGTTGTGGTTCAAAGGTTTCGTTTCATCTTGAGCCATAATTTTGCTTTTGAAATATCATATAATATATGTAATCTTTGGTCCATAGGTCCTAAGACGTATTTGTTTTGAGTTTGTGTTGGTGTATATATAATATAATTAGTTTTGATCCGTTTATAAACAGTAGGAAACATGTGAAGATGAGTGGGATTGGAAGCAGGAAATATTAGAGAATCGGATTATCCCCAGATTAAAACATAAGGTAGGCGGAAACTGGATGGGATTTAATGCAAATCACCATATTTACTGAAATAAGTTCCCCAGGCTTATTCCGGGAACTTATTTTTGCAAATGTGGTACGTCCTGTTGACTCTGGTAGCTGTATCAAGGGATTTACAAACCTCTAAAGGAAATTAAGGTAGATCTGAAGGGAATTTAATCAAACCTTGTTGATTTTCTAACCAGACTGGGTCTGGTGATTAATTAAATTATGAAATCAACAAATGATGTTGGTAGTTGGTATGGATTACCCAATGCAACCTCTCTTTTAATGATCTGGCATTTAAATTACAAAGCAAATAGAGCCGGAATTCGATAATATCATAATTTTAATTAGTTAGTGATTAATTTTGTTGAAAATATCAGAACCGCTAGCAAAAATAGGCTTAAATGTTGTATGAATCGTTAAAAAAGTTGTGTAACTATTTTGTAGTACTTGAAGTTCCTAAAATAAGAGTATGCAAATGAGCTTCAAGTAATTTCATGATGCCTGTTGCAAGGATATACGGGAGTGAAATAGGGTTTCTCGATTTAGGTCCCGAAAACCGGGTAAAACTCAATTTTTTCGGGTCAAAGGTTTGTTGTGTACAATGTTCCTGTGTATTATCTCATCGGGGATTTAATGAGGAGTATGGATCCATAATCAAATCCGCATAACTCCTAAGCGTTCTTGAGATATGGCTAAAAAACTGAGCAAATAACTGAGTAGTTTTATGCATAATACGGATTCTCTGGCATTTATTTCGGGGGTAGAATATTGGCCAAATTTTGTAGATGAAGCAGGTTATAAAACGTTCATTACGGAATTTAATTATTCTATAGTTAATATTTAAGGCCCCAGGAATATATTTCGATTTTGAATCCCAAAACCAAAACCAAGTCCCCTCAAAAATGTTCCTATAAAAATATCCCACCGGAGGTTTACAAGGCTTTAAAATTTAAAATTCCCAAATCTAGACACATTTTTTACTAAAAAAATCCCAGAATCTCGTCTAAAAACGTCCTACCTAAAGATCTTCATTCAACTCCCCAAGATTTGGGAGCTGGAAGAGCTGGAAAAGCAGTTTTAAATCGATGATCACATCATCATCACATGTTGAGACTCCACGTCCCGATTCCGTCTCCATGTAATAACCTAACCTAACCAAACCTCCTACGTTTCTTATATTTTATAGGCTCCATAGACTATAGACAGAAGATGTATCTTTCCATCCTCGAAAATGTAGAGGAAAGGTTCTGGAAGCTGGAGATTTGCATACATTTTAGGTGTCCGACGAGCTTTGGTTTCCTTCATGCTTCAAGTGCTTAGTTTTTACATTTTCCGAGCTCCTCTGCAAAACTACCTACCAATTCAACGGATAGGAACGGATTCGCCAGAGTCGATGAGAACAGATTCAGCAGTTCTGTTTTATTCCCTAGAATTGGCAAATATTATCATCAACCTCTCTACTACTTTCCTTATAAACTCTGAAAATGCATGTTAGGCTTCATAAGGACCTTGGATTAAAATTTAAAATCATATCAAAATTCAGATTCTAAAATCATTGTTGAAATTATAAGATACGGAATTTTTGCGGATTTTTATCATTTTAACCAGTTGTAAGCCAGAAATTGGAACAAAGGCAACTGGATTTATTATACTTCAATGGAGATATATGGCCTTTCTTCGTTGAAGCAACACTAAAACTAAAATCCACTACTGGTCAATATTATCTGACTGAAATACTAATTTTATGGCTTTGCGAAGCCCATTCCCATCCTATTGTCGCTATTTATGAAGTTAATTTGTAATTCTGTAGAGTCGGGTCGGGTTTAAAAAAAACGGGGTTTATGAACGGCCAAATGTGCACTGGTGCAGTTGTGCCAGTTTGCTGGGAGTAAAAATGGCAGTAATGGTTAGCAATGCAGGAGTTGGTTCGGAAGGACAAAAGAAGGACAAAGTCCTTGTCTCTACTTCAACTTCAATATATTTGCGTTTTTTTCGCTACAAACATTCAAGCCCAAAAAACCGAGTCTTTTTTACCATGCAAAATAAAAATACAAACTCTTTGTAATTCAAAATATATACAAATTTCCATGTTTTGTTACCCTTTCCAGGAAGAACGTCTGAACAGATCCCAAGATATTGATACAAAAACAATCTTTTAAAACTCTTAAACTTCCAGTGTATAAAATTCGATATCCTTGATTCAGAGGGAGTTAAATTTAATGAGACCCCTATAAATGGGAAGTAGACCCCTATTTCGAATGAACTAGACCCCACATGAAACAGACCCCTCCAGGTTGAATCAGACCCCACCTAAGTTGTAGCAGACCCCACCTAAGTTGAAGCAGACCCCACCTAGGTTGAATCAGACCCCACCTCAAACTATTCGCCCCTCCGATGCCACCATCAATATATAATAGAAGTTTAAAATGGTCATTAAAATGGTACTAGAATAAATAATCAAAATAATATGAATCCACCAGCACCAGCCCATGCTCACTACATAATTTTGAGAGATAGAAGAAATAGTATGCATATCACAATTTAACATATCAGTACATTATAATTATTAACATGTTTGTCATACCTGCCTTATCAATCAAACAATGGACTCGAATCAATCAATTATTGGATTAAGAAAACAGCCTCAAGGGAAAAATTTCCAATAGGTCAATTTTTGAAGAGAATGCTCAATATTGTTGAAGAATGGTCCAAGCAACGTGATCGCAAGCACTTCAATGCAGTTCCCAAATACGACTTACAGCTTAAGACAAAGTCCTACCAATGGAGTTCAATGGACATTGAAATTAAGTTAAGAACTGTTGATTCAACTTCCAAATTGATGTACTTTATACCGGCAGCAAACACAAAACCGTTACAAGAAACCGATATTACTAAGTATATACGTATGTCAACTAATTTGACATGGAGGAACTTTGACAGCTTTCGAAGCAACATGACTCGGTTGTGGGTCGTTGAATTTAACCCATCAGATTGGCAAAAATCTACTTGTACTTGTCCGGTATTTAAAAAACAGCATGTTTGCAAGCATGTGATGGGAATCGCAATAAAAAGGAAGCTGTACATTGTTACGGATGAAGTCAAAGATATTCCCATCGGTAGAAAACGGAAGCCCGGTCGGCCCAGATTAGCTACGAAGGCGTTGGTTATTGATTAAACATAGTTAGTTAGTACAAGTTAGTAACTCCAACAGATAAACAGTCTCGGACTGTAGATTAAACAGTGAAATTGTATTGATTTGAACGAATTTTGATTGTATGTTAAGTTGAAACTTTGAATTATATTCTATGACTGATTATTTTGATTATTTATTCTAGTACCATTTTAATGACCATTTTAAACTTCTATTATATATTGATGGTGGCATCGGAGGGGCAACAGGAAGGAGGGGCGAATAGTTTGGGGTGGGGTCTGATTCAACCTAGGTGGGGTCTGCTTCAACTTAGGTGGGGTCTGCTTCAACTTAGGTGGGGTCTGATTCAACCTGGAGGGGTCTGTTTCATGTGGGGTCTAGTTCATTCGAAATAGGGGTCTACTTCCCATTTATAGGGGTCTCATTAATTCCAACCCATTCAGAGGCATTGGTAATGATTTCATCAAAATAAAATGATAACAAATAACAACAATATAATGAACGATTGTTTCATGTCAAAAGTTCTGGAAAAGGAAAACCCCTTTGTCGTCTGGCACCTTTGTCGTGTGACACCATTGTCGCCTGACATCAGAGGGACATTCGTGCATGCTTGTTGAACCATATATGCAAGCTGTAGTAATAATTTGTGCCGTAGTTCTATCAGGAGCTAAAGCTTTAAAGACAGAAATGTTTTAAAATATTAATGCGACCTAGGTATGGTTATGACAAACCTAATTAATCTAAAAGTGACCCTGAATGCGACAATGCCACGAAATGCAAAATTCTTGACACTACTATTCTATCTCACGAAATACGATATAATTGATTGATTTTGCATAGTCTATCCTGCATTTTTATCCATGAAACTTAGCAAAGCATTGTTTTCACACGAGAAACAATTCAGAGGGAGCACAAAATTAAGAAGTTCGATTAAAGTAATTTTAAATTTAAAACTGACCATCCCTATCTAGATAGTAATCAACGTTAACCTCCTAACTATGATTATTTTTGCAATTATTTATTTATTCTTATTGACGGGTTCTTATTCAAACCCTACCTTTAAGTTAGATCTGAAATCCGTTGATAACTGCTCCGTGCATTACAAAACCCTTCATGCGGGTTGGATCTATACCGACATTTTAGAAACGGTTCTTCAGAGAAACAAACTCTCACCTTCAACAGTTTCAGATCCTAAAAGAGCTTGGAACTTACCAATTCAACCAGCCCTGAATTTCTTTGAAAAATGCTCCATCAACGTCATAATCGAAGACGGTGTTCGTACACAAGAATCTCAAACCGCTCAACTACTAGTAGGTTACATCGGTAGGAATGAGTACGCGACCCGAAATCACAATTATTCCTACTTCGTCCTAATTAACCCTCGACCTTTGTCTCCGACCCAAATTGTCACCCCGTTCATTAAGGAATACCTGGGAGATTGGCCGCCTACAATTTACTTCGTATCTCTTAATTACAATTACAACAGGAAAATCAGGATTGATGACGAATCTATTGGATACGACTGGTTTCACTACTGCCCCTTCTACACTAATTGGGTCAATCACCACAACATCCCAATTAAAATCCAAAGACCCCTGGATTATCAAAACATTTTGAGGAATTCAAGCTACAGCATTGGTGCTAAATGGAGACGCCCAGACCAGCCTTGTGCTGATGTCATGTACGATAGGACCACATCCGTGCTCCAATCTTTACATAACGGGTGCAAATTAGGCATAATTATAATGGAAACCTTTGCGGCAGATCTGGGCATCAAAATCGAGTACGGGAAGGTGTCAACGTTTTGGGGCCTACCGTCTTCGATATATGCAGCCGCGATGCAAGGCTATAAGATGGTCATGGTCAACAGTCTCTATTACTTGGAGACATCGTCCCACCATTTAATATACTGCGTCCCAAAGGTCAGCGCGGAACGGCTGTCCTTGTGGGTGTGGTTTTCCCCCCTTCGAAAAGAGGTGTGGCTAAACCTGGCCCTATGTATCGTCTGCCTTAGCGTTTTTATTTTAGCTCAGAACAAATTATGGAGTTTTCGTTCCATCTGCGAGACCGTTGCGTTAGTTTGGGACGTACTTCTGAGACAAGGGGTTCATTGGCGGAAATTCACAGCCCTCGTCGCCCTATTTTCCATATTTTCTTACGTCGCTCTGACTACTTATACTGAGGTCTTAGCCGTCGACCTAATCGTCCCGGTCGAACCAACTCCATTTCGAAACCTGCTTCAAGTCATTGAAGCTGGTTATAGGATTTCAATTTGCCAAGGGAAGCATGACGCCCATTTCAGTTGGCATTTATTACCGTACTTTAAGCGCTACGGTATCGAAAGCAAGATGAACGACTCTTGCGATCCTACATGCTATCCGGGTGAAACCCTAATCGCGCTTTTGTCGGATCGCGATAAAAAATTTGCGCTTTATTACATCAAGGAAATCGAGAATTACGCTCTGACTGTTCAGGCATATCTTCCGGAATTCTATTGTTACCAGGTGGAAGAGGAGTACCGTCCAAATACTTATTTTGTTATGTTCTTTTCGCATGTCCAGGAGTATCTGATTCGGAGGATGGGCCAACTCTTGGAAAATGGAGTTTTGGTTTTTATTCGAAAAATCGTTGGGCATTCATACGAACTTCGCAGAAATACGATAGAGAGGATGGAGGATAGCTTTGGGGACCCAAATGAAATAACGATTCGAAATTTGAGACAATTTTTTTATTTTCTTTTGTTGATAAGCGGGATAGCTACACTGGCTTTTATCTGCGAATTACATGGTAAAATTAAAACGGACGCATGGAACTGTGTCTCAAAGATATTCAATAGGCTGATGGGAAGGTTGCAATTTAGTCACAAGACTATCGTTGAAAGCTTTTAATAATTTCGCCCAATATATCAACATTATATGGAAGTCCGACACCTTTAGAAAGACAATCATCAGTAAGTCCAAGACAATCCTAGACAATCTTAAAGAAATGGATTTTTTTTCTAATGAATTATAGAGCGAGTTTTCAATGGAAAATTCGTGCTGTAAGGTCTAACCGGCCCTATAGTTGTGTTATGAGCTTTTTAACACGAATGTTTTTAAATATCAATGCGACAATATGCTTGGGCCTAAAGAGTAATTTAACTAAACCTTTTGACACAAGAATCGCAATAAATGTCAAATTCTGGGTTCAACTGGGGGCATAACTGACTACCTTACAACATACTAACGCGATTGATATTGGTTAAGTCTATTCAACATTAACATTTTTTTTATCATAAATATGAGTTGGAAGAAGGAATATCAAAGACTTATTTTCAAACTTCAGAACAAGTTCGAGTAGTAAAGTACGACATTAAAGGAGTTTGAATAAAGTCAGGTATCTATATAGACAACCTTAGTTTATGCGAAGAACCCTCTACTTACTACGATGATTTTTGCAATAATTTATTTATTCTTACTAATGGGATCATATTCAAACCCGACCTTTAAGTTAGATCTGAAATCCGTGGATAACTGCTCCATTCATTACAAAACCCTATATGGGGGATGGATCTATACCGACATTTTAGAAACGGTTATTCAGAGAAATAAACTCGCACCTTCAACCGTTGCGGACCATCATAAGTCATCCAACTTACCAATTCAACTAGAGCTAAATTTCTTTGAAAAATGCACCATCAACGTCATAATTGAAGATGGTGATCGTACATGGGGGTCCAGTACCGATTTGACCATTACCGACTACTTCTTACAGAATGAGTACTCCAGCCGAAATCTGTCCTACTTCGTCATCATCAACCCCGGCCGTTTGGCTCCGAACCAAATTGTCAACCGTCACATTAAGCACTACCTGGAAGAGTGGTCAGCATCAATTTACTTCGTGTCGCTTCACGACAACAGCAGCAGCAACATCCTCGATCCTGTTGATGATGATCAATCTGTTGGATACGATTGGTTTTATTTCTGCCCCTTCTACACTGACTGGGAAAATCATCGCAACATCCCAATTAAACTCCAAAGACCCCCAGATTATCCAAACGTCTGGAAGAATTCCAACTACAGCATTGGTTTCCAGTACTCCACGACAAGGCCCAAGCGGGTTTGTGCCGGGGTAATGTGGGACAAGAACACAACTGCATCCCAGTCTCTTCGTAGCGGTTGCCATGAGGATGCGATTTTTTTGGAAACCTTGGCTGCAGACCTGAACATCAAAGTTGACTACAGGAAGACCAAAACCGTGTGGGGCCTACCATCTATACTGTATGGAATAGCGTTAATAGAGTATCCTAAGTTTGTCGTTAACAATTTATACTTCCTGGGCAGCATTTCTCACCGTATCATGTACTGCATTCCAAAGGTCAGGACGGAACGCCTGTCGTTGTGGGTGTGGCTCTTACCTCTTCGTAAAGAGGTTTGGATGAGCCTGGCTCTGTGTCTCATCGGCATAACCGTTTCCATTTATTTTGGCTCGTAACAAAATCTGGAGTTTCCGTTACTTCTGCGAGATCGCGGGGTTGCTATGCGACGTACTTCTGAGACAAGGGATTCATTGGCGGAAATTCACGGCCCTCGTCGCCCTATTTTCCATATTTTCTTACGTAGCTCTGACCACTTATAGCGAAGTCTTAGCTGCCGAGCTAATCGTTCCGGTCGAACCAACTCCATTTCGAAATCTACTCCAAATTATTGAAGCTGGTTATGAGATTTCTTTCTGCCAATCAGAATATAATGAAGATCTCAGTTGGTATTTATCAAAGTACTTTAAGCGCTATGATATTGTAAGCAAAATGAGTGACTCCTTACTTACCGGAACCGGATGCCATTCGGACCAAATCACTGCGACCCTTTTGTCAGGTGGAAATCACAAGTTCGCTGTCTTTTCCAATTCCATAAACGGTCATGTCGCTTTGATGATCCAGGCCTATATTCCGGCATTTGATTGTTTAATGGTCGAAGAGGAGTACATGCCTACTTCCTATTTTCTAATGTTCATCTCTCATATCCGAGAATATTATTTCCAGAGGATGGCCCAACTTTTCGAAAACGGGGTCTTGGGTTTTGTTATAAAAATGGTTGACCATGCATTTAAATTGCAGAGAAGCTCAATAGAGAGGACACGGGAGAGGTTCGTTGGATCGGATGAAATAACAATGAGAAATTTGAGACCATTTTTTAATTTTGTTTTGGTGATAAGCGGAATAGCTACGCTGGCGTTTATCTGCGAAGTACGGGGAAAGATTAAAAGGGCCGCAGTGGCGTTTGTTATACAGATTTGTAGGGGCATGGATAAGATTTGGTTGCGATGTACTCGCAAGAATTCATTTGATGCTTTTTCTGACTTTGTTGAGTTTAACTGATCATTTACTTTGACAAAATATTAAATCGTTATTTAATAAACCGTTGCAAACGCACATCAACAAAGGGTGAAACGTCACGAAATAAGACTTCTTGAACTTTTAAAATCGTTTTACGACACATTAGAGTCGTTTTATAGAAGAATCTCACATTTCCCCAACCATAGAGTAAAATCGTATGCATTTGCGAAAAGCGCCAGACTATACCTTTCTAACAATGTATCATAAACGCAGGGTTGCTATTGCAAAAGATTATGACTCTTGACGGTACCCTTTGACCTACACGATCCTTCTTCTAACTCAGCCTCCGCTAGTAGGTCAGAAATGGTTTACCGAAAAAAAAAATTCAAAATTATCAACCGTTCGAGAGTTAGAGTGTGAACGGACAGACGGACAACGTGAACCCATTAAAGGGTTTCACCCTCTAATAAGCCAAAAAATGTATTAAGCCAAAAAATTATCCCTGCAAATAAAAAGTATTTTAAATTAGAAATCCACATAAGGTTTAAATTGTGTTACATTTAGGTTATGGATGGATTTTAACAAGTCTGACATGTAACAGAAAGAACATGATATTGAGTATGTAATGAACTTGTATGTCGTATTTAGGCTAGACGCACTGCAACGCAATGGCATGGTGAGACCGCTAATAGACTTATGTCTCGAACTCACAGACTCAAAGTCAGAAAAATGCGCCTCAACAACAAATTGTGCAAATAAAGTTGTTTTTGTTATGAACATTTTTATTTAGTCATAATCATATTTATCTCTCATGCACTCTTATATAACCTCGTTAAACAATTGTTTCGTTGTTGACATTTAAATTAATTTTTTATTGACATTACTTGCACATGTTGAGAAATAAAACCCGGAAATCACACCTTTTTACCTGTTTTAACACGTAAAATTCCAAAAATTTTGTTAAAATTCTAAATCAAAAAATTTATGTATTTCAAAAATGCAATCAAAAATATTAAAGTTCATGTTTTGAAGCAAATATGTCATGAAAAAAATACGATCCCGACTTATATTTTCTGCTCCATCAATAATGGGTTCCAAACAACGAACGTACTTTTATTGCAAATACGGTACATAGAAGAGAACCGCTTTTGTACATTTGTCAATGACGTTGTTGGCTTTTGAGGTAAATTACAGCCTTCTACATCCGTTAATTGAGAGAACTGGAGGATTTAGAGGTTTTGAGGATGTGATCTCTGTCATTTATAACATTTTAGTTTGAGATTTAATACGTGATTTGAATGAACTTTGTATTGAGTTCCGGCTGAATTTCGCAATATGTTTTTAAATTTCGAAAGCAATAATATAACTGCATTATTATTGTCATTGCCATTTCGTTGGAAAGAGTTCTGGAATTTGTATTAAACATTGCGTGTCGTCAGTGAGGAAAACGCAACCTCTAGATCATAATATCAAATATTGCTTAAACAAATAAAATGCAGTTTGAAAAATTACATAAAAATCCAAGTATAATGAAGATTCAAGGTGTTTGGTCATTATATGTTTGTTTTCATTAGTATTTTTCAAGCCAGGGCAGGGTTTTAAATATGAATTATGATACCGGGTTATCCAGAAACTACGAATTTAGGGGCAAAAATCCCGACTGCAGGATGGTGAGAGGGGATACCATTATAAACCTTTAGGAATTTTCATGAATGTTCATGAATTTTAAATCTCACCCTATGAATAACGAATACGAATGCAATGTAAACTAAATTATGAATCAAATATAATAAATATTGTTGAATTTGAATAGAAAGCATACCATAATAAATATACTAAATCAAGAATTACTATCTTTCAGTCAGAAGTCAGAAAGGTGTTAATATTTCGTGTTTAAAACGAAAAAGTAAACGGATGAGGGAATTTTTATATATTTTTGCAAATTGCACAAATATTCGTGTTAATCCTTGTCTATCATTTTGTATCGGTTACTAGGATCTGGAATCGGAGTTAAATTTTGTAATGTTTTGTGAATTGCATCCTCATTCCTCAATATAACTCTTATTAGGTTCGAACATTCGTAAATTCACTCTGAATAGTATGACTATCGAGCTTATTGGGCAAGTTGTTTAAGTTCATTTCTTCATGTTCCTGGTTCCACGTGCGTCATATGAAATAAATTACAACATCGTGTTTTATCGACATTTCGACAAGAAATCAAGAAGAGCAATTTACGTTGTAGTACGTAGTAGGTCTGTTTGGAACTGAAAACAAATAATTGTCTTAGGGAATCACTTAAAGAACATATTAAAGAGAAAGTCAAGGTTCAAATGCAACTTTCTCTGTGTAAACATACAAGGGTTGAGTAATTGAGTTGGCTCGTGTTGGGGTTGGAATTTGAGTACCGTAACTCTCGTAATAAATTTCCCGAAATACAGCCCCACCCTTTTTGGAAGATTTTTTAAAAATCCGAAATAAGTCCCCACCCCAAATTTCAAATTTTAATTTAACAAAGGTAAAAAGTTCCAGGCTTCAGTTTTAAATGATAAGAATAAAAAAAAATTACTTGAGAATTTTATGAAATTCTGAAGGAATTCGTCGGAAATTGATCCAGATGATTCTGGCTTTTGATGACTATATGCTCATGAAAATATAACCCCGAAGGTAAATCTTCATTCAGAAATACATTATGTTATTTATAACCCATGGAAAGGTTAAAAAAAATACAGGGATTTAGGGTCAAAAGCGATCCCATTTTACCCAAAAAAATCGGCTAAAAATCTTCAGAATTTTGTCGTCACGCATTATCCAGAGCATTTTCAGCTCTAAACTTGAGCAAATGCACTGATTATTTTGACAGGACATGAAGCTACGATAATATAATGCGAAAGCACCTCACAAGGTAATTTTTTATTACAATCGCACATGCAAACACATATTCTACAGCAAACTGTAAACTCTCCGAAATATTCCCAGCCTTCCAGACTGATCCGGATTAATAAGACTTGAGGCTTACACGTCAAAGGACGTGTTTAATGTTAGATAATCAACCTACGGAATCCTCGGATCCAATTAAAAAACTTGAACTTAATTTTAACTCTAGCCAAGCTTAACTGGAACAGGAAAGTAGGTAAGGACAACACTACCCCATACCTGATCCGGTATAATTGACATAAGAAGGACAGGGACATTCATATAGATTATACATATACTAACTCGATTTAATAATATCTTTGTAATTTTTATCCTCCTGCTGACAATAACAATGACTCTATTTCATGAATGGGATAAAAGGAAGTATAGGATATTATTATTATCACGTGGATTCTAATTCCATGAAAAACATCGTATTAAAAAAGGCTCAGGATTGTAATTCTGTCTGCCTTATAGTAATTAATTTGCCCAAGAAAACACTGAAACTACCCGCATTTTTAATGAATTTGGCAAAATCTAAAAGCATATAAGAATTTAATCGTTAATTTAAAACCGAGTACATTATTCAGTTTACCTGGATCTCAAACTAGAACCACCCCGAAATACAACCCCACCTCCCTTAAATATTACAAATACTAAATACTACAAACCAATTAAGTCGACTCTGTTGACTCTGATATCAAATTCTACAGAGTCAATTACGAGCTTAATCAGCTCGTGTTCCAAAAACCCTAAAAACTCTTCAAAAACCAAGCCGATCTGCAAACATTGAAAAGGCCAAAGATTCGTACTTTTCAGTGTGGGTTTTAGGATTTAATCTAAAAGCAAAAACATCCACTTTCCCCCATTTCCATTAGACTGTCAAGTCAAACAGATATACATCTCTTTCTATACAATATATACAAGTTAAAGCCATCTTCATCTCCAGCTCTCAATCTTCAAAATATCCAATCTCCTTCGTTTCCAGGACCTCCAGGCTCCAGAACTCCAGAACAAATTCCACAGCATCCCAAAGTAAGGCAAGTCAATTGAAAAACGGAACTCAACTATATAAACTTCCATCTAGAGCCCTTGAATTGGAAATATTATTCGAAACTTGGAAGAATCTGTAGATTTTAGATAGTAGACTTGTTGGAGATGTCTGGAAATCTGGACAGTCATGAATTGCAGATTCGGGGAATGGACGTCATTCAGAAATTCGGATTCTTTTCAATGATAAGGGCTCGGGCATAAAAAATAGCGATTTAGATCGGTTTTTATAGAAAATCGTAAAATTCATGAAAAATAGGCTAGAAACAGTTTAATTTTTTAAAGAACAACCGTAGTATATGGATAGTGCATAGTGTCCCGTAACCCGAAACCTTTAAAGCCGTAGTAACCCAGAACCGGAAGGTATTTTGAACCGATCCCTAATCAGCATATTAACCTTTAAAATACAGACGGATCTTAATCCCTTGTTGACGATTTTGTAGAGATTCGTACACAATAACTTGAAAATACGTAATCTTACTGCAGAAGTAACAACAAAAACAGGAAGATTATATAAGGTACTTTCCAGTCGATATCTGATATGAAATTAGCTTGCCACGTTTCTGCAATAAAAACTGGAAATATCCCACAATCTAATAATACGATTTGCTCTAGTAAAGCCCAATTAATCTTGTATACCTGCTACGGAGACTGGTTCAAAATGCAGAGACATGAATAAAAAATACTATACATCATCTAAAGCTAAACCTTGTATTACCGATTACCGTAAATCTCGAAATAACCCCCCCCTCCCCCCTAAAATGCTTTCGACCGATTAACTGACTATTTTTAAAGTTGACAGGTTGTAAAACTACAAGAAAATCTCGAATGGAAAGCTAAACTTTTCATGAAGCAACACAAAGAAATGTGCTGTAGAGTTTCATAAACAAACCCAAAGAATTGCTCCACAGTTAAAAACTTTAAAAGTTGCAAAAAAGTTTGTAGTCAGTCTGATCATTCCACCGGAATAAGTCCCCACCCTCACTTAACCCCCACTATAACTATTTTTCCGGAATATACCCCAGAGGGTATCTTTAAATCCCCAATTAAAACCCCATCATTTCAAGAGTACAATTAACAATCCTTCCTCAACTAATTGTATGATGATATAGCTTCCTTATGGCTTCTTGAATTTAAAGCTGGGATAATAAACATAATTCCTAAAAACATCCACAGTTGTGGGAGTATCTCCCTCTCCAAATATCTGCACTAAAATCCTTAAAATCAAGTTCAACGATGTTATTCTCGTATCTGAGATACTCAGAGACACTCCATCCGCACTTACCCTTTTGTGCCAGAGGGAAATGCTTGCGAAATTTGTTACTTGCAAAATAAAGGCTGGGAGAGAGAGAATAGACGTCATCCCGGACTGTCTATATCAATTTCCCATAGGATATACTATATATTAACCTCTTTAGCACAATATACATCTTTTGCTAAGCCGTTAAATGACGTCAGTAGAAACCACCACCACTGACTCCAGCTTCTGCTTTAGTTACATTTTACATAGGAGCCAAAGTCAGTATTAAATATTGCTTTTTTGGTCCCATTCGGCCGAGGAGAGATTGCAACGTGCAGTTTATATGTGAGTCCTATATATTTATATGGGGGATAACAAAGGGCTAAACCGAAATTCGGAGGATGAATGGGCCCGGTCGGGCTTGCAAAAAATAAGTGGAAAGGGCTGCTGTATTTTAGCCACCTACGCACGTTTTGGCAGCCACAGGGCCAGCAGATCTCGGATGGAGAAAGCAGTTTGTCTCTGACAGACTTCTGCACAGAATCCTACAATCAAGCCATATACGGCAGTATGGAAATGTGGGCCAAATCGAAATCCCGTGATGGTTAAGGGACTCGTTAGGTTCTAGGTAGCCCTTCAGTTGGGGACATTTAGCCCCCGAGGAGCCCCGCGCCCCGGTCACTTCCGGGTAGAATGTTTTTGGAGTACCCTGGGGTAGCATTCATTTTGCCCCTGCATCCCCGGGGTAGACCACCCACTATTCTCATACTACTCATACATCAGTTGAGACCCTTGCCGACAAAAGACATTTGCCCTTGTGTAGAGACCCTATTGGGCCATTTCTGGTCCGGAAATCTTGAGATTCCAATGCATCTTCAGCTATCAGAGCTGATTAAATTGTATTTGGATTTTTTTCTTTCAACCCAGGGTATCTACTTGCTACCCACTATTCTACACTTGAGACCCTATGCATGTCCTTTACCTTCGTGGAGACCCTAGTGGGCCATTTCTGGTCCGAAATCTCCAAATTCCAATCTATTTTAAGCTATCGGAGCCGATATAATCGGGATTGTTTCCCCTTTGACCCCTGAAGCAAATTCCACCTCACACATTTCAATTCCATCCCAGTTACTTAAGATAAGACCCTCATGGACGACCTTTGCCTTTTCCAACACCCTATTATTCCACATCTAAAACCCCCAATTCCAATGCATTTCCAGCTCTCCCGATTTCAACACCATCACCGGTACAGCCGACCACGTCTTGAAGTGCCTATGCAGTAGCCAGGCCAGGATTCAATACAACCTCCGCCTTCATCCTACAATCCTACACAAAAGGGCTATAATTTGGAGTCCGAGGCGGGTACTATTCTTACTCCTACATGCTAACACGGGTGCGGGTGTATATTAGGGACGGGTTTTTGGCTTGGTCGGGTTGGCCAAGTTGGCTCCAGGCTCTAAGGAAAGTTGAAGTCTCTCTTCTTCTGGAGAGAAATAGGGCAGAGGGGGTATTTCATGCGCAGAGACAGAGTCCCTTGAATTGGGTCAAGGATGAGATGGAAATTGTGTGGGAATCGATCCCGACTTTCTCCCCGGCTTTCTTGTCCCAATTCTGTCACCCCTTACATACATCCTTTCACCAGCACAAAGTAGAGCTATATATGCCTAAAATATGCCTAAAATATACCTAAAATATGTCTCTACATCTGTACTTATATAAATATGTCTCTATATAGATGAAACACAGGAGAAGAAGACTCAAAAGAACCCACTGAATCCACTCTCTCCAGCCAACCATCCTCTAAAATGTTGTTTTCGCCAGTCCGGGTAATAATAATAATAATACCCGACTCGTACCCGAATTCGGGTAGAATCCGATCTCCGAGTTCCTCTCCACCGTCATCACTTCACAAGGACCAATAACAAACCTCTCGTCAAGGGCACCACGCACTCGGCTGCTGCACAAGGCATATACCCTGTACATATAGCATATTGTTATTATTTTGAATGCTTATAACGTTATAACCAAGTACATATTATTATATAAGCATATTATATGCATATATCGGACCTCCTCCCACCCATTTCTGCAGTTATAGTTATAGCTTTACAAGAGACATATATAGGCGGTATTACCCGTGGCACTTTCTCCCACTACTTTCTCCATCCCAATCTTCAGATGACAAGTCCGACTCGGTTTTTTCGAAACGAATTCACAGCCGGGTATTTATATTCCTGAAATATCGGGTTACATTCTATTATTTCTGCTATGCTTAGGGTATATTACAACCCGTTCAAACGCGAGCTATATTTGTAATAAACCGTCCAAAAAATGTACTGATGTATCGTAGATAGTAGATACTGCATGTTTTTTGAAAATTCCGTATACGGATACGGACAGACAAACCGTCTATATCGATGAGACAGACGGACGGACAAGAGATCGCTTTTTAGAGATCGGAAGAGCGTAATAAATCTGTTTTTGAAGGCTCCAAGGCTCCTTCCGCTTTATGCTGTATAAAGTATAAACATGATGAAATCGTTCCGATCTCGTATATAAATTATTATTATATTTCCCGTCCCTTTTATGTCTACCTGATTTTAGATTCTAGAGATGTTGTTGACGATGTTTAAGCGATTAAATTGGTGGTGGTGGTGGTGGCAAAGAGAAGACCTTCTAGCTCTTTGTTCGGGTTATTATTCCGACTGGGTTTCGACAAAGGGTTTGCAAATTGGAAAGGTTTCCTCCGAATGAAAGGAAATCCATTCCAGGATCAAGTAATCATTCTATTCCTGGATAATAATAGGATCTTTAGGGGGAGAGGGTTATAGGTTAGAGGTTACAGTTTACAAGGCTGCTGATTATCATATTGTATCAGGGTAAATGCAAATACGCCGTAAATATTGATTAAAGTTCCCCATGGGGAGTTATTTAAAAAAAACTGGAACCCTATGGAGGTTAATATAGGTCGATATAAAGCAGTTTGAGGTGGACTTATTCCGGGGGGGGGGGGGGTCTTTTTATACCGGGGTATGTGGGTATGTCGGTTATATCGATAAATATGTTGTCTGCATTTTTGATCTCTTCACTTAACCAATAATTATGACAACAAATATTAATTGTCTAATTCCGATACATTTACTTCTCATGTCTACACGACTACAGGCAACAGGAAGGTGTCTTGACGAAAACTCTTTGACTGGACTATTTATTATTGAGTTTTAATTACAAGTATTTTATGATTCAAACTGATAGAAATTCCTATATTCGTGAAATTCAACGAATTCGTGAATCACAAAAGGAGCTCAGTATATCAAACTTATTTTTATACTCCGGGAAAGACAATAAATTTTTTCAAGAATATTTTCCGGATTTTCTTTTTAAAAATTGATGTTCGTGTTGGGCGTTGGGAACGGTTTAAGGATGTTCGTGTATTTAAAAATGCCTTAAAAACCAGATAATCAGAAAATCGCAACTCTAATTCCCCAGAAAAACCACTACATTTTCAGAGTCTCAGAATTTTTCCAATTTTCTTTTTGAAAATTAATTTTTGGGTTGGAATTTAGAAAATCTTCCTGTGGTTTGCAAATCGAGATATTCTATAGCTCTGTCTCAGTTTCTCATTCATTACCCGAAAAAAATGTCATGAAAAAAATGTCATAAAAACCACTGTCTTGCCTTTGTCTAAAGACGGAGAGAGGAAGGCCTCTGTGGACCTTCCTCGGAGAAGTTGGAGAGAGGAATGAGGTTTTTAGCTCACTCTGCTGGCACATCAGCTGAAATGCCTAACCGACTCTTCTCTGAATAAGAGGACTTGTCAACTTCTTTTGAGTTTTGGTCGGTGGTGGTAGTGGTGGCAGAAGAGTTCCCTGTCAGTTCATCGTCAACGTTCCACAAGTTCACACGTCCAACGTTCTCTCGTCTCCTGTCACTTTCTGTCACCTAAAACAAATCCCGATTAAAAACTCTAAAGACAAGAGGAGGAGGAGGAGTGCCAAATTAAGCTATTTTTTACATTTACATTTCCAGCTAGGAAAAATTCAGAAACGATGTGGTTCGAGTATTATTGATCAAAGTATAGCATAAATATAAAATAGGATAATTTTAATTAATTGGGTTTTTTAGTTGTTTGTTGTTTGTGAAAAGTGGAGACTTTAGTTTGTTGGGTTTGTGTCTGTTGGTAAAGTAAGAAGGTTATAGAATGAGTGGAGGTGGTGGTGGAGGTGGTGGTGACGACCGGCTGGATAAAAATGACCCCGACTTCAAGTACCTCATCGTTGACCGGAACCCGATCAATGACCCCGCCTCACAGGCAGAATGGACACAGAAGAGGCTCGTTTGGGTCCCTGCCGAGGGACAGGGATTCGTGCCCGCTTCCGTTAAGGTAAATGTCACATTTTTTGTCAAAACATGAAGAATTGTGAATTGAAGAAATACAGCGTTTGTATTTCACATATTTTGTATTCCAAGCAAATGAACGTAACGTGGAATGCAGAATAAAATGAGCAATTTAATGTAAATCCGAAATCAATTGTCAATGAAAATATGCAAAATAGATGAAAGGTATAATGTAAGATTAAGATAAGATTCGTTTTTCAAATCATGTCACATGATTTTGAATTTACAAAAAATCTTAACTTCTCCAAAAAACAACTACAAACTATGAACTACATGAAAGACAAACACACGATAATCGAAAAGCTACAGCTACGTAGACGGTGGGACTGTCTCTCATGTATTTCATACAAAGTTTGGAGTGTAGCGTAGCTCACCCATACATGAGGCAGACCCTCCGACTAACAGCTACGAGCTTTGACATAAGATAAGATAATATTACCGGTTGCCGGTTAAAAATGTGAAATAAGCTACAAAGTTACCAGCTTTGAGCTTTCAAATCAAACAGACAAAGGTCAAAATTAAGTCACAAAAAGGATGGTCAATAAATGATAGGGATATAAATTGTTATTGTTATTATTATTGCACTTTGTCTAAATTCAAAATTGTAAACACAACTACAAATAAATTGTAGTTGAAGGAAAGCTAACAGCTCAATTAATTAAAACGTACATAAATGGTCAGGGAAAATTCAACGATGGATTGCGGATTGACAGAAATGATATTAATTTCATGAATCATGACATTTAATTGATGTGATGTTATGATTTTTAGGTGGAAAAGAATGACCACGAAGTGGAGGTAGAGCTGATGGAGACGTCGAAACGGATGATCGTGAACAAGGTGGATATCCAGAAGATGAATCCACCGAAATTCGACAAAGTCGAGGATATGGCCGAACTGACTTGCCTCAACGAAGCCTCCGTCCTCCACAACCTTAAAGACAGATATTATTCTGGTCTCATTTATGTACGTCAACTATTTTTGAGAAATATTTTAAATCCGCTAACAAGTCCTTCGTTAAAGTCCCTACTCGTTCTTCGTTCATCATTTCATCAACTGATCCGGGATCCGGTCGTCTTAAGGGAATTTAGATGGATAATCTATGATCTCGTCCAAAAAATCTGCTTAAAATTGTCATTTGCATTGCAATTTGACATGTCACACGGCATGGCTTACACATGAATAGCACCTCAATAAATACTCACCTACCTTGGACTAAGATGAAGCTCAACATTCGTGGAAAAATAAGTACTAAAAAATACGGCGTGAAATCATCAAGGAGTATCCCAATCTATAACTCAAACCTCTCTTTAAAAATATTAACAGGCTTCCGTCCGTCTTTTCTTTTAAATGTTTATTTTGGGCGGATCGTATATTTTTAATGGAGGAGGAACGTCAAACCTCATAATAGTCAAGTTCAGTCAGATTAAAACCATATAGACAGCAAGATATGCTTGAAATTGAGTTTGACTTCTGGAAAAGTCAAAGCTCGATAAGCTTTCGTGGTATGTATATCTTCTACTTGACTTGTACCGACGTTTTTTTACGATTTTGCCGATTCCTGTCTCTAACATTCCAACAAAATATTATGATCATTATAGTTTAAATACACTCCTTAATCGTTAAAAAAATGTAAGCTCACTTTAGTCACTTTCACATATATTATTATCAGTTTAGTAGTTTAGGTGCATCGGGATGACTGACCCATCCCATTCCTCGGAGCAATTCATCAAAGTAAAAAACTCAGTATGCAATCCCATGACTCAGGTCTGTAAGAATTTAGGTTACTTTTCGTTGTTTCAGAGAGGAAGAAGGATGTGGAGTTTATTACGTGTCATATTTTTTTTATGTACGTCAAGTTCGGAGAAATTCATCGATGCATAATTTTTATACTACAAGGTAACATTTAGGTAGCAATAACAATGAGGAATACTGAATACTATGAGTCTTAATTTGACGATAATTAAAAAAATGACACACAATAAACAATATGTCACTGAATCAGTCCAAAGCAGAGTAATAATTTTGCCCGGGTGATGTGATGTGATAACGACAAAGTTCGATGAAACCAGACTAGAAATTCGCCAGAAATATTCAATTTGTTTTGTAGATTGTAAATTTTGAAGTGGTTCATGGAATTGAATTGATTCTAATGTCTACTATCTTATCCTTATCACTGTTGATGTTGATTTAAATCGGTACAGAATGCATCGTTTTTCATGTGTGAGACTATTATCATTTTGTTTATATACCTAGTTGGATGATAACTAAAATCACAAATAAAAAATAAAATACTCGACAAGTCGACATCAAAACAAGGGAAGGATTTGAGAGCCGAAAGAGTATTTTGAAGAAGGGTGGAGGGATTTTGATATCAAAACTGAAAAGCTGATATAAAAAGATAGGAGAGAACAGGTTGGGTTGATGAAGGAATTTGCAAATATGGAAATTATCTTCTACATGTCCTAATACGTAAAATTCAACATTAGCCGTTGGTGGTGGTTGACTGGTAACTGGTAGTAGGAGTAGTGGGACTCTTATGACATGATCCTCGTATTTTTTAATTGTTTGTAGTTTGTGGAGTTGAAGTTCTAACTATTAGACTACAGTATAATATGTACAAACATCAAACGAACCACAAACAGAATTTATTTAATGATCGAAGAACGATGACAGCTCTTCGGCGCCACTACTGTCACCGTCACGTCAACTCGAGCCATACTGACTCATTTAGGGATCATGAACGATGGACCATTTGACCAGTTTTGAGTTTTGTTATTCATTGCTTCTAACTAACTGCATAAACATCCTAAAGTGCCTTTGTTCAATTAATTATGCTGCCATGCCTGAGAAATGTACTAATTGTCTTTGTGCACTCAAATTATCAGTAAAAAGCAAAAAATCTCGATATGTCGATTTTGTCGATGAATATTTTGATCCCAAACTAAAGTGCGAGTCTCACAATCAGTAACTGCAGTACATATGGATGTTCCTACCTGTAAGTACCTGTATTTACACACACGGATAAAAAAATGTCAAAACCTTCATTCTTCATAGAGAGTGAAATGAAACGAAAATGCTGGTTTGGATATCCTTTGCATGGCATATCCTCCTCAATGTCCTCCTTCTTAGTTATTGCATAGTTCATCATAGTTTTTTTAAGTTCGTTTAGAAGAACTATGTCCGGTTTAGGACCTTTAGTTTACTATATAGGAAAACAAGCCAAAAATGTCTTGACTCTTCTAAGTCGTAAAAAATTATCACGCTGCATTTTTTTCCTTGTGTAGAATTTGAATTTTCACATACGGTGGATGGTGTTGGCTTTTCACTTTTTGGGAGGATATTTATTTGGCATGTTTGGTCTTGTGACATTTATTTTTTGGCCGGCTTTTGGTGACAAGGAAGGTAAAATATGGGGATAAGAGACCGATTTTATTTTGCCATATGTTACTTTAATATATTTCAAAGCGTTTTTGGAGCTGGGTCTGCTAATTTAAAATATCAATGCCTGTTTTTGAGTGATTTTCGCAGAAGTCTGGATTTGGAATTTGCATACGTTCGACAGGATATTGGCAAAAAGTTATAGAGGGTCGATGGGGTCATCATCATTTCATTTATAATATTCGGTGGCTTGATAGTTGATAAGCCAAGCCATTGCATTGATGGATGAGGTGCATTTGCAACGGTTCTATTTTGCAGATGTTAGGGAATATTGGAGAATTTAAGCAAGTTATATAGCTTGTATCAGAAATGCTTATGGAATAGTGAACCAGGAGTTGGTATATTTTATTATGTATAAACTTATAAAGGTTACACGTTTCCCGACGATAAAACCCTGTCGATGTGTACCTCTGAAACTAAAGAAAGGGAACAGAATGGTGTAAAAAGCGAGTCTTATTTAGCCATGACTCATCCCCCACTCCACTTACTCATTTATACGGCAGAGGCAGGCGACTATCTGAACTTATCTTTTGACGTTATCTTTCCTGGCATCCTCCTCTATAGCAACTTGGTTATATTATGGTGGTAGTGTGTAGTTGGTAGTGGTGGCTTTTTGTCTGGATTTTTAGTTTTAGTGTTTCGTATTAGTTAAGTAAGGGATGAAAAGTCTGTCTCTTGACTCTTCTTCTGTTGTCTCTGTTTTTCATATGTAGTTTGTAGATTGTATGTATTTTTTGTTTAATGATGAGATGTATGTGGTCTTTGAATTTCAGAGACAAACGTTGTTTAGCAAGATGTTTCCAAGTTCACATTCCAAATGATCCAAATTATAATAAGGAAAGTGGTTTGGTTTGGTTGATGAAAAGGTCCGTTGCGAATCGTGAATTACGGATTTGTGGATGTCGTAGGTTGTAGGTGGTTATTTATTTTAGTTTTTTATAGTTAGGACGGGATTGCAAATTCCGAGAAGCTGTTGTAGGTGTTTTTTGTAATGTGAGGATGAACACGGTATTTTGCAGAGGAGAGGTTAATTTGCTGATTCGGTCTGGTCTGACAGAGGTACACTTTGACTTGCGATTCGGATGTTTGCTATTATTCGAAATTGCCATTATTGCCGGTGGTAGTGTTAGTTATTGTGCCTCTGGGGCTGTGCATATAAAATGTAAGGAAGATAGCATCTGGGAGGTTGATTCATAAAATGCAAATTATGATGATAAAAATGCTGATGAGTTTGGGATTTGTGCCGGGTTCCTATACGTAAACAAGGGATGATATAAAGTCAGGATTTAACTATTAAAGACGTTATAAAATGGCTAATAAATGGAGTTAAATTGTAGAATGTATGGTAATAAATTTCTAACATTTTAACGTTGGTTTTAGTTAGTTAGTTCATGGATAAACCCTTATGGAGAAGAATAGAATTGGATATGTTGGATCTGTGTAGCTCTTTTGGATGGATAGATGTATTTTGTTTTATATTGTTCTCTGTCAGAGTGTATAAAAAACTAAGCGTTTAAGTTGAAGAAGAGGTTGAAGTCTCCAAGTGTGTGTGAGTGTGCAAAAAAACAGCTTCTTTGTAAGTCAAAGTTGTAAATGTGTATGCAAAATCGGAAAATGAGTTGTTATAACGTTATAAGAGATGAGAATGTATGTAGAACGAGTAGATGGGTTATATAGGGATTTTTTATAAGAAGAATTAAGAATAAGAATGATTCCAAGACTGAACGATCAACGAGGAGACCTTTTGTTGTATCATTGAAATTGAAATGTGTGTGTGTATTAAGGATTAGATTACGTATAAATCGGTATGAGTTTATATTTATATAAATGCTATGCAATATGCATTAAATTTTTTTTCGCCGTTTGCAAGTTAAGATATGATGCTGGGAAATTAAAATTTTAAAATATGAAACGAGGACCATCATCGGAATCAGAGAACTTTAGCTAGTTTAGCTCCAGTTCGTAGTCAAATTTCATTCAAAGTTCGTGGAAGATGGGCCGATATGTTTGCCATTTGCCAGTTTGTAATTTTAGAATCGAATTTGATACGAAGAGTATAGGGTAGCTTATTAAAAATGAATAAAAATGTGTTTAATAATGACAAGTGTATCTACTCATGTAGCAGTCGGTTAAAAAATTAAAATGCAGAATGCGGAGTAACATGCGGGCTTTTAGAACGAGGATGAGAAGAAGATCACATTTTTCGCGATTTTATTTTGCATACGTAATTTTGTAAAGCTGATGATACAATATAGACAGACAGGCGGATCTGAGATAAAATAAATTGTATCAATTGCAAATTACACAGTCCGTTTATTTCTGTAATTGTTAATGGGATTGTAATGATGGGATGACAAAATAGGATATGATGAATTATGTCATGAATTGAGGATGGTGCTGATGATAGATATGTTATTATAATGGTGGGTTTGCAAAAATGGGATGTGGATGAATGAGCCCAGGATGATGGATATTTTGTCTGTTTGAAGTGTCAATTTCCGTTGATTTCATGATGAAGAATGAAGATGATATGATATGGCATGGACTGATGTGTACACCCTAATTAGCACCTTATTTCAATTAGTCATTCGTATTTTTACAACTAATTGGTCCTCTTGCCTCTGGGGTTTTGAGGTTCGTTGATGATGGTGGTGGTGGTGGTGGTGGGACAATGTAAAGCAATTTGTTTAAAAGTTCTAGGTTCTAAATGGCTAAATAAATAGGCGTTTTTTAAAGGTTTTTAAGTTTGGGTTTTCTGGTTTTAATTGACATGGAACAAATTTTGTTTGCTGGATCGTATATAGATTTAACCCATGAAATAAGAGAAATAGGATAAAAATGTCCCATGACTAAATGTCGGTCCCTGTACTTGTGATGTGATACAAATACGAAGAATGCCAATCTAATACCAAAAGATATGGTTTCCGTTTGTTTTGTTTGTGGTGTTGTGATATAAAATGGATTGATTTTTAAACATTGGTTTAGAAGGCAGGGATATTAAAAGTTTAATTACTAGGGCTTATAATAATTGTAATTTAAATGTTATGCATTTTTGTTTTCACAATAATATACACATAATATGTCTCAGGCAGGATCAGGATCTCTTAACTTTAAGTTAAATTAAATCAAAAGGATAGGACAGAATGCATTCTTCAAGTGTGTGATACACCTACAGGGTTTATTCGTCTTGACAGAGAGAGAGAGGAAAGAATGTTGTCTTGTGTTTTTATTACCCCATCGGGTTTACCATTTTAAGAGACTTGTGGCTAAAGGGACGTAGTGACCGCAGAATAAGTAAATTGACGTTACTTAAAGAACCATAGGAGTTCATTACGTTTGAAGCTTGTTAATACCAGCTGGATTCATAGGTTATAAGTTATAGTTGGTCTTAATTGTAACTAAGACTAAAAACAAATGAAAAAACAGTTGTTTGTTAGTATCATAGTATCCTTATTAGTTATTTGCTATATCACTTATAAAATGAAATTAATGTTATGTATGGCCTCATAGATTACAGAGTACCGAGAGAGAGCCGGACGCCCTTTCCTTGTCCCGACAGTTTATTGGCTTTTAATTAATTAGTATTATTAGTAATTATATCCGTAATGGAGAAGGTTGTCTCGTAGCAGTTTTTTTTCATTTTCAATGCAGGTTAGAGCAAGTAAAATTTAAAGATCGGTGCTTTTTTGGTCAAAGGGGAAGGGGATAGAAGATGATGTTCATAATAATAGAGGATGATGATGAATGAGTCGAAGATTTGAAGTTTGAAGATGATGATGAAATTTTGATTTGATAATTTGGTAGTTCATGTAGCTAATGATGACGGATTAATTATTGCACCGATGATTACTGATGATGATAAGGTGGATAAAGATCTATATGATTGAGGTTTTCCAATTCAGACGGTACCGTTTTTTGATTTTTGGGTTAATTTTATGTAGATTTGAAACCTGCAAGTATCCAAACGGTGGAATTTTTTTTAGATAAACTCCGAAAATCGGGTAAAATTAGTATTTCCCATTTTTTAACGATTAAACTTGTTAAATTTGTTTAGATGTACGACGATGCATATGGTTGTTTTTTGTAAATTAAAATACCTCAAGTGAGAGGAAAAAATATGATTTTTGGACTTTTTAGTGCTAATTAAAAAAGTTGTTGGAAATTGGAATAGAAATATTAACCGAGTTATTTAATTTAACTTAACCTAATCTATCTAATTTAAATTACAATCTTTAAAAAATTTTATTGCTTAAATCCATCCGTGATTAAAAGCTTTATTTTGTTGCCAAATGATCTGGAATTCCATATTCCAGTTTGTTTGAAAGTGGATATTCTGGCCTGGAACACGATAGTTAAATATTTGAGCGGATTTATTTATTAGCCTAAAAGCTGTTGTGTCTAACTTAATTTAGTAATGCCATTAATTTAGTCGAGTTAACAAATAGCAATTTGCAATTTAGAAATGGAAACGATGTGCTGTTAAGGATTCTTGCGAATTGTCTGAATTGGCTAAATGACTAAATGTGTTTATTTAAATTGAAATGTGCAGTTAGGGACATAAGGGAGGGATTTAGTCCAAGGGAATGAAATGAGCAATTGTTGATTTGTTTTGCATTGTTGAAATTGGAGAGAAAGAGGTTTCACTTGTTGGAAATGGCATATATCTATCTATTCTGCACATTGTGTATTTATGGTTAAGTGTGTTGATAGAATAATGAAATTCCTAACCTCTGACGTGGTTAATGTAATGTGTAAGTATAATGTTCAACTCGGAGACTCGGAGCTAAGGCTAAGAGTCTCCTGATGATAAATGAAAAAATATATTATCTCCAATGAGAGAGTCGAGTTAATGGGATTGCTTGTGCAAAAATTAAATCCTGGTTTTATGACGAGTCAATCGATTCGAATCTCCATCTAAAACATAAAAAATGACTAACAAAGTAATAAGGGATTTTACTGAGTTTCTGTGTTTTTAGTCCGAGGTGGTTTATTATTAATTTCGATAATAATGAGTGAGCCAAAGCCTGTAACTTACCTGTTATCTCGTTCCGATAAATATGATGGGATTAGTGGATTAGTATAAATATCGCTCCCTTTGTAAAAAAAATATGTATTGAATTTGGCTTATGAATCCGTCCGTGCCGTTATTTGATGAATTTGTAGAGCTCAACAGTGTGATACAATGGTGGGAAATGAAACGGTGTGCGTCTTTGATTGAGTAAAGATCACCCCGAATAAGTGCCCCATATGACAAGGACACCTGCTTAAACCTGAGCAAATAGGCTTGAACTTGAAGTACTTATGAGATTGCATCATTGTAAAAAACGGTTAATCAACATACGTTTTAAAGCTTTCTAAAAGTAAGTTCCTCATGGGGAATTATTTAGAGGTTTATAGGGTATAGAGTTACAATTTTAGTCTGTTTGGCACTAAATGTATTTGGCATGGTTAATGAAGCTGATGAAAATGCCTGTACTTTGTACAGGTGGTTTTTGGTTTTGGTTTCAATCATTAGGAATTTATTTGGAGCAGATGTTGACTGGAAAAGTCCATCCGTTTCTTCGAACTCTTGTTTTGTTTTGGGAGCAAAATGAAAGGCAGCCTTCAAAATTACTGTTTTTGTAGTCTATTTTGCGTAGATTGGCCAATATCGTGCATCATTCGTTTCGTATCGTTTATCATATCGAAGACGAAGGATATAAAAAATTCGTACACACCTGTTGCATATGATTTGTAGACAACTGTACCTACGTGTTTACATGTAAGGAGAAGGGAAAACATGTGTATTTAGATTTTTAAGCATCTCCTGAAATGGATGAGGATATGGAACTGAACACAAGGAGTTTCTGCCGATTATGAAGATGATGAATTATTGTTATGAGTATGGGACTAAAACGAAAGGCAAATTTATAGGTTCATAATAATAATATCATTAATGTTTAAATAATGGGTTTGTTTTAATTCTTTAATTTTTTTTACAGACATATTCCGGCCTTTTTTGTGTCGTGGTCAACCCTTATAAACGTCTTCCGATTTATACTGAGAAAATTATGGAGTTGTACAAAGGAAAGAAGAGATACGATGTTCCTCCTCATGTATTTGCCATCACGGACACAGCTTACAGATCCATGCTCCAGGGTAAGTGTTTCGAAATGGGGGAGGGGTGGGGCTCTGAATTTGACCCGAAGGCCAAAATAGATTACGTACATGGTAACAAGTCTCAAATGTCAAGAATTGTCAAGTGTCAAAAACTAATAACGAATATGAAGTTCTTGGGGAATGGCTTATTTATGCTGCTAAAGACGCTTTTAACGATGACGATGTTCTTATTAAAATATTAATTATTCCAAAGTCCTACAGTCGACGGATGTTGCTTAACAGCTTGACCACAAAATGAGCTAGAGGCAGAAGAATGTTATGATAAATAAACAATATTTTAAAGAATATATGCATGCAGGTCATTCCATTAAGAAGAAGAGGGTGTTGTGAGTTGATAAAATTGGTTCCATTGTCATTTACAGACTGCAACTGCTGCTGCACAAATATCTCTTATGTTTGTTTGCATTTTAACTTTCAAGCAAGATTAGGAAGCTAGAACGGATGTGATATCTTCTTAGGAATTGATGAGAGTGCAAAGCCTTGTTGTTGTGAGTTGTAGTTTGGATTGGACGCCTAGCTCTACTAATTATTTCAGTATTTTCATCTCAGAGCCCGTCAAACAATGAAACCCAAAATGGATGGATTTCTCATCAAAAACTGATTTAGTAATAGCCTCCTCATCGCTCATGTACTTTAGTACTTTTTTCTGTTCATGGTTTGTAAGTAATGAGAGATTATAAATGCATAACATAACACTTCCATCAGGGGATGGATTAAGTTGAATTACTAGGTGCTAGGTGCTAGAACTTTAATCTGATTCTGATCTGTTGGAGCAACACGTTATATTTACTTACAACCTTCAGAAAATCTAGTCTGAAGTCTGAATTTAATTTTGCGAGAAAACCCAAAAACGGAATCTGTGAGATTGGAATTGACGTTGGGCAGGATTAAAAGTTTTCGAGGCTTTGAATGTTTGAATTGAAGGAGCTTGAGGGTAAACCCAGTGGGCCCATATTTGGTAAATATGATCAACAGATTAGACCAATTAAGGAAATGTGTTGCTACACAGTGTACATAGAATGTAACAGAGAATAGGCGTAAGTGCGAGTGAGAGGTCATCATTTTTAAATTTTGAACGGATCGTAGTTTAGAGGATCTGGGATGCTTGACTTTGGTATATTTTAATATTTAAGATGGATGAAGGTCGGGCTGGATGACTGGATATGAATTGAAGTGCGTCTACTAGATTCGGAAGATTCCGTTCGTCTGCCGTATTTCTTTAAATAAATCCCCATTTGGAGTTAGTTATGAATTTTCCAGCCTAATGGGATTTTTTCGGAAGTTACATTTTACGAATAGATCGCAAAAGTTTTATCGAAAATCGGTTTCAAAAGTCTAGATTTTGAACCTTAATTCCCTTCTGAAAGACCTATAGTTTTTAGTTATTCCAGGCTGAGAATTATTTAAAGAAAAACGGTACACGCATATTATAAGTTTGGAATAGGAGGACATGCTTTGATTTTAAAAGAGGTTCCAGTTAGAAGAGTAGAGTAGATTAGGATTTGATTAATTTGGCCTGATATTCAAGATCACGTTTCATCTCTGAGCAATGATCACTGAAAAAGTGAGAAGGCGTTTAGCACGTGGAAGTGCGGAACAGAACATAAGTTTAATATAATTAAAGCTAAGCTCGTAAGCCTTCTGTAACGAGTTGATCGGCCAGTATATTAATTTTATATAACCAACAGGCATTTCATAGGAGGATTTGAGATGCAGGATTATGACCGTAGCATCTAGGGTCAAAGAAAGCCGGCATTTCTTATACATTTTTTTATTAAGATGGAATTTTAGTACAAAAAATGGATGGCTAGAATCGAAGAGTGTCTGCAAATTCACTTGAGGTTTGACTATTTTTTTTCGTTGTGACTCTGAGTTTTGATTTTGATATTTGATGTTTAGTTTCAGTTCGATGTTCAAAGTTCCCCTCAAGAGAAGAGTATAATGAACCTCGGAGAGTTGATGGAAATAAATTTGCTGTCTTGCAATTGCAAATGCTGAAGAAATGAGCAAAGCGAATGACAAGAATGTGGAACGTGTGATTGCTAAACGGATAGATGATATGCAAAACAATTCAGAGATTGAGTCTGAATTCTCTGGTCACCCTCTGTGACAGGGAAAGGATATATTCTTTTGATTTGATTTGAAGTTTGTAGGTTTAGAGTTTTAGTGAGGTCTAATTTCAAAATGAGGCTTTAGTTAGAGAAGTTTTAAAATTTTAAGTTGAGCTTATTATAGATGAATGTATGGCCATGATGATATTGTTTGAATATTTCTATAATGTGCTGTGTCTTGTCTTAAGTATCTTTGTAGGAATTGGCTGATTGGTTGATCATTGGACTGGCATGTATTGCGTTGGATTGCGTTATATATCGGTAGTGAATTCTTGTTGGAGATGGATGATAAATGAGAAGGATTTGTGAAATGAAAACAATTTGGTGGGGATTAAGACGGGGAAAAGGAATGATGTCTTTAAAAGGAGTTGTTCTCTCATTGGAGTCTCTCTCTCCTTGTGATAAATTGTTGACCAAACGATAGTTTCCTTGAGACAGAGAGATACCCTGTTTTGAGTCCGTTCGAGTGTCATATATGTCAGTCAGATTACGAACAAGAGGATAGGTATTCATTCGGTATGCTAGGATTATAATAATATGCTATCATTTCATTTACTATCAAATAGTTAATTTAAAGAGGTATATCGTAGGACAGATTGAAATAACGAGGAAACTTTTACATCCAAATACGGGCTTCTATAGATAGATTTAATAATATCTGAGCTTCTATCAAGAAGACAAACATCTTCTATTGCAGAGAGATAGGGATGGGACATGCATTAGTAAAGTTCTTAAAGTTTTGGAATTTTTTTCTTAAATTCGTAGGTGATTCGATGGCAGAGTTTTTTTCCGTGTTGGACAATTCCTAGATTTTTTATGGATGACTCTTTTTAAAGTCCCAATTTTTGCTTATTACCTTCTCTGTAACGTTGATTATCTTGGAAGAGGATCTTTGTATCTCTAGGACTCGAGTCGACGAAGATCTTTAGGCCAAATATGGGTAACTTTGTCAGGCAGCCGTCATCATCCCAAGTCAGGCTTTGTCCATTTCAGGTCAAAGACATTCTACATCAACTCTTCGGCTTCGTAGAGAGAGACTGGGATAGATATTTAAATGGTTGGAGCGTTTAAAGGAGTACAAGAAGAAGTCTTTATATTATTAGGAAGAGTTCTTGAGTAACTATTATTATTTACAGTTCAAGTAGTAGTAATATGGATGGATGGATATTGGCCATAATATAGAGTATCCCTTGAAAGATTGGGATTTTATTGTTGTATTTGAAATTGTTATTGATGATCAGTGATCAATATCGGGGCCCGTTGAGCTGATTTATATCTTTATATCTTTCTCTCTCCTTGTATGAAGTCAGGCTAGGCTGGTGAAGAATTGTGCAGAGGAATGATAATGGTTGATATTCATTGGATGGAGAGTTTGGCATGGTTTGATACGTTGATGGTGTGGTATAGGGACATCGAAATCAAAGTATGGAATGATAAATGAAAATCCTATTTTTTATGCTCATTTATCCTCTTACAGACTTAAATGGACAATGGAGACAATATTATTATGTTCAATGTTCATATTTTTTTCCATTGTGCTCCCTACTTAACATTCTTCCCTTGATTTGAGAGAGAGAGGTTGGTATTATATGTTGGTTTGTCCCGTTGCTTGAAAGTTAATGAGTCGGGAGGATGTGACTATAGTATTAGTTGGATTATAGATGTGGATGAGCAGGGTTTTTGAAGCTTAAGATAAGATATGAAATGACGATGATGGGCTTAGTTTTTGCAATTTGTTGGCTTATCTTTGGATTGGAATTTGCTTTTTCTAGCGATTGAGGCAGTAGATGAATAATAATTTTGAAGAAGCGTCGAGCAATTAAAAAAGCCTATCGGGTGTTATTTACCACCTTGGGTTGACCTTTTTGTGATCCCGTGGCGCTCGGCCATACTTCGCTTGTGTTTGATAGGAGAGACAAGACAGAAACATTATAATCTGTGACGGGCTGATATTTTGATAAGGAATGATGTTGCATTGTGGGATGAATAACGAATGAATGGTTGATTTATTTATTAAAATTTGTGTTTTTTATGATTTTTTTTAGATCGGGAGGACCAGTCAATCTTATGTACGGGAGAATCCGGTGCGGGTAAAACGGAGAACACGAAAAAAGTTATCCAGTATTTGGCGTACGTTGCCGCGAGTAAACCCAGGGGGTCCGGAACACATCATTCCACGGTTCGCGAGAGTTGTCTTTTGGAATCGCGTTTTTAGTTTTTTTTTTCATTTACAAATATTTTTGATTTTCTTTTCTGGCTGGTTATGGAGCTGGAATTTCTTGAGCTATGTAGCCGGAAGTCCATGCTGATGCTGAAATAGCCATAGCCATTGCTACTGCAAAAAAGAGCCACACACTTGACTTACCTTTACTTTTTTAAATTTCAAAACTTCAATGCCATTTTTCTCTAAATAAATCCTCATGGGAGTTGTTTTGGATACTTTTGGAAGCCTAAAAACTTCCTACTTCCTTGGTACAATCTTGTATTCCTGGTTGGGTTCAGATTTGTTTTGGACAGGCTTATTTGTTCCATGGGATTTATTTAGAGAGAGACATTATGTAGATGCACTATTATATAGTTAAATTGATTTTGATTAGTTTAATCTTAATGTAATTGGCGATTTGGAGTTATTTTGATGTGAATTTAATCTTGAAAACATTGACTCTCTTGATTGCATGTGTTTTCTCCTTTAAACTACGGATCTCCTATATTCCTCGCACACTTCACACTTGATTTGGCTGTTGGATTATTTCGCTTATTTCGTTGGTGTTTGGTCTTTCATTTCGCGTAGGTGGTGCCTACTTTCAACATTGTAAGTATACACCTTATAATACCATCAAATTAAAACATGAAAAAATTGAAAACTACGATTTGATGAAGCTGTTATTATTATTATTTATTATTATTATACCTATTTTATTTGCTGCTTCCTGATTGCAAAAAGAGGTCTCAGCTTCAGTTTCTCCTTGTTCTGACTGAGCTTCTTGTTCAATAATAATTGGATAAGCATTTTAAACGAAGACAATGAATTTTGTTGAATTGCAAGTGTGACTTATTTAATTTAAGTGTATACATGTGTGTTGTAACAGGGGGAGTTGGAACAACAACTACTGCAAGCAAATCCAATTCTGGAGGCATTTGGAAATGCCAAGACTGTCAAAAATGACAATTCCAGCCGTTTTGTAAGAGAACAACCCACACTCTCTCAATTCATTATGATTTAATTGAAATAATTTGTGTTGGCCATATATAGTCTTGTTAATCGAGAAGTGACATTCATATCTCTCTCGTTTTGGTTATATTTTTCTTTTCTAAGAATGGCACCCCGTAGTTGTGCCTTTATCCTTGTGTAATGGATACTAATTTTCTGATGAATGTTTGTTATTTTTTATTTGGGCAATAGGGTAAATTCATAAGGATAAACTTTGACACGTCGGGCTACATTGCAGGAGCGAATATAGAAACATACCTTCTTGAGAAATCTAGAGCAATTAGACAAGCCAAGGATGAAAGGAGCTTCCATATTTTTTATCAACTTCTTGCTGGTGCCAATGACGTTCAACGAAGTAAGATTGACATCTGTTTAACTTTTTACTCATTTTTCATACTTGATTAGCGGACCATTGTACTTTTGGAGTGAGAGATACTATGAGAAATGAGTGATTAATGGCTTGATTTCTTTGATGTGTTTACAGAGGAGTTTGTATTAGAACCAGCGAGCAATTACACATTCCTCACCAATGGGGGTCTCCCCGTTCCTGGAGTGGACGATGTGGTTGAGTTTCAGGCTACCGTCGAATCCATGCTTATCATGGGAATGTCACCAGAAGATTTTGCATCTATTTTCCGTGTTGTATCTGCTGTTCTTCATTTTGGAAGCATGCAGTTTAAACAAGAAAGAAATTCGGATCAAGCAACCCTTCCGGATAACACAGTTGCTCAAAAAGTAGCTCATCTTCTTGGACTTAATGTATCTGAAATGACAAAAGCCTTTTTGAAACCAAGAATAAAGGTTGGACGGGACCATGTGACCAAAGCGCAAACCAAGGAACAGGTGGAATTCGCTGTTGAAGCGATAGGAAAGGCGACATACGAGAGGCTATTCAGATGGTTGGTTAACAGAATCAATAGAAGTTTGGATAGAACAAAGAGGCAGGGAGCTTCATTCATCGGGATTTTAGATATTGCGGGTTTCGAAATCTTTGATTTGAACTCTTTCGAACAACTGTGTATCAATTACACAAATGAAAAGCTACAGCAATTGTTCAATCACACCATGTTCGTACTGGAGCAGGAGGAATATCAAAAGGAAGGAATCGACTGGAAATTTATTGACTTTGGATTGGATCTACAACCAACAATAGACCTGATTGAAAAACCAATGGGAATTCTAGCTCTTTTAGATGAGGAATGTTGGTTTCCTAAAGCCACGGACAAGTCTTTCGTCGAGAAGCTCATGTCAGCTCATACCCAGCACGGAAAATTTTTCAAAACTGACTTCCGAGGACAAGCTGATTTTGCAGTGATGCACTACGCTGGGAAAGTTGACTACTCGGCTGCTCAGTGGTTGATGAAGAATATGGATCCTTTGAATGAGAACGTTGTTCAACTGGTTCAAGCTAGTATTGAGCCCTTCATTGCCATGATCTGGAAAGATGGTAAGTCTTGTAAGATAACTTCTTTGTTTATATGTAGGTAAATAAAAGGGCGTTTAAGAATTGAATATTGTTGCTAAATTGTTCGTTTGTATTTTCAGCCGAGATCGTTGGAATGGCTCAACAGGCATTGTCTGACACACAGTTTGGTGCGAGGACCAGAAAGGGAATGTTCAGAACTGTTTCTCAATTGTACAAGGAACAACTATCCAAATTGATGGCTACGTTGAAAAACACGAACCCCAACTTTGTCCGTTGTATAATTCCAAATCATGAGAAGAGGTAACCTGTTGTATATGTACAAAAAGATCAAACTTCAAGCAAATCAATCCATACTAAACTGTGTTGTTGTTTATTTTAATGGTTTAGATCTGGAAAAATCGATCCACAGTTGGTTTTGGATCAACTCCGATGTAACGGAGTGTTGGAAGGAATCCGTATTTGCCGTCAAGGCTTCCCTAACCGAATTCCGTTCCAGGAATTCCGTCAGCGGTACGAACTCCTGACCCCTAATGTCATTCCTAAGGGTTTTATGGATGGAAAGAAAGCATGTGAAAAAATGGTGCGTTGTCGTTTCGTCTCGTCGATTTTACCATTTCTTATAACATTTTATGATGTTTTTATAAATACAATCTTTAAACTTTTAAAATAAAGATGTTGTTTAATGTTTCGTATTTCAGATCAATAGTTTGGAATTGGATCCAAACATCTACAGAATAGGACAGTCGAAGATCTTCCTTCGTGCCGGAGTTTTAGCTCACTTGGAAGAAGAAAGAGATTTGAAAATCACAGATTTAATTGTTAACTTCCAATCATTTTGTCGTGGTATGCTCGCCCGAAAAATGTACTCTAAACGAGTGCAACAGCTCAACGCAATTCGAATTATTCAAAGAAATTGTTCTGCTTACTTAAAGCTTCGTAATTGGCAATGGTGGCGATTGTACACGAAAGTGAAACCATTGTTGCAAGTTACCAAACAAGACGAAAAGCTCATTCAAAAAGAGGACGAATTAAAACAACTCAAGAACAAGTTGGAATCAACTGCTCGCGTTACTACTGAAGTTGAACAAAAATTAAACCAGGCGATGGAGGAAAAAGCCATGCTAGCTGAGCAACTTCAAGCTGAAACAGAGCTGTGTGCTGAAGCTGAGGAAATGAGGGCTAGACTCGCCCTGAAAAAGCAAGAACTTGAGGAGATCCTTCATGACATGGAAGCTCGAATTGAGGAAGAAGAGGAACGGGGCGTTTCCCTAAACAATGAGAAAAAGAAGCTCCAGTTGACGATTCAAGATTTGGAAGAACAATTAGAAGAAGAGGAAGCGGCACGACAAAAGCTTCAGATTGAGAAAGTCCAGTGCGATGCAAAGGTGAAAAAACTTGAAGAAGACTTTGTTGTGGCTGAAGATGCTAATCAGAAGTATACGAAAGAAAAGAAATTATTAGAAGAGAAAAATAACGATCTTAGTCAAGCTTTGGCTGAAGAAGAAGAAAAGAGTAAACATTTAGCTAAACTCAAGACTAAGCATGAATCCACAATAGCCGATATTGAAGAAAGGCTCAAAAAAGAGCAGCACGCTCGTCAGGAAAATGATCGTTTGAAACGAAAAATGGAATCTGAACTTCAAGACATCAAGGAGCAGATAAATGAGAAAAGATCACAGGTTGACGAAATGCAGTCAAACTTGGCCAAAAAGGATGAGGAGATTGGTAGCTTGCTAACCAAAATTGATGAAGAGTCTGCAAATAAAGCGGCCGCACAGAAAAATCTGCGTGAACTGGAATCACAACTTGCAGAGCTTCAAGAAGATTTAGAGGCAGAAAAGGCTGCCAGAGGCAAAGCTGAGAAGATCAAGCGAGACTTGAATGAAGAGTTAGAAGCACTAAAGAATGAGTTGTTAGACAGTTTGGATACAACAGCCGCACAATCAGAAATGCGAACTAAAAGAGAACAAGAACTGGCTGCTCTGAAGAAAAGCTTAGAGGATGAAACCAATGCACATGAACACGGTGTCTCAGAACTGAGGCACAAGCATACACAGGAAGTTCAAGAACTAATGGAACAACTAGATGGACTCAAGAAGGCCAGGGGAAACCTTGAAAAAAACAAAGGGACATTGGAAGCTGAAAACGCTGATCTTGCTAACGAGCTGAAACAACTTCAAGGAGCGAAAGCAGAATTTGAAAGAAAGAGGAAAACTCAAGAAAGTCAAATTCAAGAACTTCAACTTAAACTGGCGGAAAGTGACAGGTCCAAATCTGACATGACAGATAAATTAGCAAAACTTGTTAATGAACTTGAGGCCATATCCATTCAGTTGGAACAAGCCGATTCCAAAGCCACACAAGCGGGCAAGAACTCTTCCGCTATCGAAGGTCAGATGTCTGAAATGCAAGCGTCTCTTGAAGAAGAAACACGCCAAAAGTTGGCTCTGACTGCCAAAGCAAGGCAGTTGGAATCTGAAAAGGACCAGATCATTGAACAACTGGAGGAAGAAGAAGAGGCAAAGAAAAGCTTGGAGAAAGCATTGGCTGCTCAGAATCAATTAGTAGCCGACCTTAAGAAGAAAGCGGATGAAGATTCTGAAACTGTCGCCATTTTAGAAAATAGTCAAAAGAAGATACTTAAAGACATGGAGTTACTTAGGAGCCAAAACGAAGAACTAGTTGCCAATTGTGACAAATTGGAAAAGTCTCGGAAGAAACTTCAACAGGAACTTGAAGATGTTGGTATCGACATCGAAGCACAACGAAGTAAAGTCATCGAATTAGAGAAGAAACAAAGAAATTTCGACAAGATTTTAGCCGAAGAAAAAATGATTAGCGAAAGATTTAGCCAAGAAAAAGACCAGGCCGAGAGGGAAGCTCGGGAGAAGGAAACAAAGCTGTTGTCCTTGAACCGAGAACTTGAAGAAAAGGATGCCCAAACTGAAGAACTCGAAAGAACGAAAAGACAGCTTCAAAATGAGCTGGACGATTTGTCAAACTCACAAGGAACTGCGGATAAAAACGTACATGACTTGGAGAAGCAGAAGCGAGCTCTCGAATCTCAACTCGCTGAACAGAAAACCCAGATTGAAGAGTTGGAAGATGAACTTCAGTTGACCGAAGATGCTAAATTGCGATTAGAAGTAAATATGCAAGCCCTCAAGACACAGTTTGAGAGGGATCTTCAAGCCAAAGAAGAAAATAATGAAGAGAAGCGTAAAGGACTGCTGAAACAACTCCGTGACACTGAAGCCGAACTCGAAGATGAGCGAAAGAATCGAACTGCCGCTGTTAATGCTCGGAAGAAGCTAGAAAGTGATTACAACGAACTTCTTAGTCAAATGGAAGCCAACAACAAGATGAAAGAGGATGCTTTGAAACAGTTGAAGAAGGTTCAGGGTCAAATCAAAGACTTCCAAAGGGACGCAGAAGAAGCTCGAATTGGCCGTGATGAAGCCATCACGGTTGCAAAGGAAGCCGAGAAGCGACTCAAAGGAATCGAAACTGAGATCTTGCAACTTCAGGAAGATTTATCCGCCTCTGAAAGACAAAGAAGAGCGGCGGAAGCAGAGAGAGACGAATTGGCTGAAGAGGTCAGTAATGGAGCCAATAAAGGAACCTTACTGATTGACGAAAAGCGAAGGTTGGAAGCCAGGATCCAGAGTTTAGAGGAGGAACTCGAGGAAGAACAAAGTAACAGCGAATTGCAATCAGAACGAGCAAGGAAGTCAACCCTACTTAATGAACAATTCAGTGCTGAACTGCAGGTCGAGAGATCAACGAATCAGAAATTAGAAAATGCTCGAGCCCTCCTTGAAAAACAAAACAAGGAATTAAAGCAGAAACTGACGGAACTAGACACAAGTCAGAAACTAAAGACAAAGGCGACGATAGCTAGTCTCGAGAACAAAGTTCAACAAATGGAGGAGCAACTGGAGCTTGAAGCTAAGGAAAGATTAGCCCAACAAAAGGTCGTAAGACGACAAGAGAAGAAGGTCAAGGAATTGATCCTTCAATTAGAGGACGAACGAAGAAACGCCGACAACATGAAGGAACAGTCGGAGAAGGTTAATACCCGAGTAAAGGCCCTTAAGAGACAGTTGGACGAGGCTGAAGAAGAAATTTCCAGAGAGAAAGCCATGAAACGGAAGCTCCAGAGAGATCTTGAAGATGCTCAAGAGAGTTCCGAGGGACTTGCTAGGGAAGTTGGAAGTCTTAAGAATAAATTGAGGTAAGCATAGTCAATACCCATGTAGTTTTAATTGATTGCATAAAAATCGCGTAGCTTAACAAATAATACATGTTGTGTGTTTCTGATTTTGCTTCGAAAGAATGGGAAAAAGTGGAAGGTTTGCCAATGAATTCATTACATTTGTCTTGTGATCAACTGCGATTGTAAATGATGTGCCACTGATTAAATGATAATTTTAAATTACAGAAGAGGGACAGGAACAAGCCTTAGTTTGAGCTCAAGTAGACTGTCAAAGAGGGGTTCCATTCCAGGAACAGCCGGACCCGGTGACGATTCCGTCGTCTCCCAAGAAGAGTCTTTTGATGGAGAGGACGAAAAAGCGTAAAGTTATCAAGTGCTTTGCATGACACCTACAACAACCATCGTAGAAACGACCACTTAATTTTTTTCCATTGCACGTGGAAGTCACTTCCGCTGTTGTATATCATAGTTTAATAATAATGATTAAATAATAATATATATTATGAAAAATGAAATCTGTCCATCTAGACACTAGGTTTATAAAAAGTAACAAATAGCTAAATAATAATTAAATATCCATTTAGTATTCCAATGCATGATGATACCCGTGGGTTTTCTCTCTGTTCTATTTATAATCGGGACTTAACGAAATCGTGAATGATGTATTCCATTTCCTATAATTGTATGTACTTGTTTAGCTTAGGTAACTGTATTCTATACCGTACTTAAAGATTTATAAAGCTGAAGTAATTTAATAGTAAAAAATGAAGTGCCTTTGTATAATTATAGCAAATCGATGATGATGAAGCGAAAATAAGAACTGAACTTATTATAATATTGATATAATGATGATGATTCAAATTGACACGTGACCACGTTGACACTTAATTAATTAATAATCCTGTACGGATGAAGGGACCTTGTGTTGAACCAATGTTTGTTTAGCCTTAGATTTTATAATTAATAATTTAATCAGTAACATTCCTCGTAGTTTGTAGTTTGTAACGCTCGGAACTGTTATTATTACACATCCGGTATTAGTAGTGTAGAGAAACGACAACCAGTTCATCTTAATCATGATTTAGTTAGTGATTCAAATTGAATATTCATTACCAATTTTTCAACGAAATTACCAACTTAACTATATGTATGAAATTAGTTTGATGGGATTCAGAATTGCATGATATAAGAAAAAGTATTAAGTGCATAATATATATGTAAAATATCTATCTATTCCTTAGGTAGGATGTGGCTTCTTTCTGCCTAATTATTATTATTATTAACTCTTTAAAATTCGGCCATACTAAGAATAAAATCGCAATAGAACTACAAGACCACTTTAAAGAGGTTTAAAATACAAGTTATATGTATATATACATATATATATTGTGTATATTGTGATTTAGTATAATAATAATTATACTTTAAAAAAGTTACTTCCAACTATTATTCAAACTTATTATGATTTACTTAACTTTTGTTTTGTTAAAAAGTTAAGGAAGCGTGGTTTAAATTAATAAATCTTTTTGTTTCCTGTTTTGCTTGGAGATGTGAAATGGTTTGGGGATTTTGTGGTTTATTTTTTGCACGGATCTTCTTATAGTTTTATGTTTATGGTTTTTTTTGCCATTTTTATTGCAGTCGTGATATTTTTTAGATTTGTTATTGAAATTTTAGTGGATTTAACTGGAATTTGACGATCAAAAGTTCTAAGTTTTTTATACGAAGCCTTTGTTTATCGATTTCTTCATTTTGATGGTCAATTTTAGAGTTTTATTGTAACAAAAATTTACTTTAAAATCAAAGTTGGACTGATTAACTTTAATGTAGTAGAAGACTGATTTTTATGCTCCGGAATAATTCCCCATGTTCAGAATCTATAGTATTAAAAAGCACCCTCCTCAATAATTCCCCATAGGTGGAAGTGATTATTTGACCCTCTTCAAAGCCTTCGGAATAATTTCCTTTAATGCTCATGCGGTATGGGGACTTATTTCGATTACAATGCAATTTAAAAAATGCTAAATAAAAAACCCCGACAAATGTTCATAAGACGAATCTCGTTTTAATGTTGTACATATAAAACCTCTAGTTTACACATTTCCCTGTCATTTCTCCACTTTAGAAATATTTTTATCCACTGATTCGTAAAAAATTCCATCAGCTCTTCTTAAGTCACTTGATAATAAACCATAAATTAAATAAGGGAGTCAATTTTTCATTGACTTAAGTACCTTAACATTTAAAAATCCTCAGAGCACAGTATACACAAAGTAAGTACAGTAAGAGCTTGTACATCCGAAAACTGTTAATTATTTAAGCTAATTATTGCTACAACTAAACTTACTAACAGCTAAAAATAGCTAAGTAATACAGAATTCAGACAGGCAGACAGACTTAATCAAACAGATACACAATCATTAATTAAAAACCGTAATTATTTTGAGTATAGAATAGTGCACACACGAAAGTACTGAAAACACATCAAATCCTCCTTACATATATATAGTATAATATTAAAATATTAATATTATGTACATTTAAATTGTATTGAGCTATTGATAATTGATTGATTTTAATTGCAAATTAATTACTGAGAGATGATTGTCTCAATTTCTTAAATTCATTCCATTTATTCATTTATTGGCGATTGGATTTGTATTGTTGTAGTTTTGTGTTCATTCTGTGGGTAGTCTTCTTGTAATCGTTCGTTTCTTTAATTTAATTAACATTTAAAAGTTAATTAATTAAACGGCCCTCCTTAGTAGTTATACGGGGGGTACTGTTGCGGGTTTCCAGCGTAGGCGTATGGGGTTGGGTAGGCGTAACCGTAGGCGTAACCCTGTTGCTTTTGTGGGTAGACTGGAATAATTAATTAGAACGGTATATTATAAGAAGCTGTATTTAATTACAATTAAATCGATCACAGTTTTGATTGAAATACAACAGTCCAATTTAATTAATTAGGATTTGATATTTGAGTTAGTACAAAGGGAGCATTAGCTAATTTCTGTTACAGGAAGCGGTTAAACCGTACTGGGCAATTAATTATAGAGGTTCGGCTCCAGTCTGGGATAAAATTAATCCCACACTTAAATCCAAGTCTCTATAACCGTTTTTACAAGGCTTTATTCATCAAATCGAAAGCCAATAATATAAGACAATATGTTACTTAAAAAATGTTAATAACATTCACAAGCTCATGCAAAACATAGGTTATTTACTTAAAAAAATCTTCATGGACTTCCACTGTCATATAAATCCTTAAAACTTGTAAAAATTTCGAATTTTTAATCAAACTTTCTACAACAAATTCCTAAACTTCAATAAAACCCAACCGCTCTAATTCTAAGAAAAACGTGTCCCTAGGATAAGAAACCTAGTTGCAAATGCAAGAAATGTAAGAAACGAATGCAGTTTCTCCTTATAGGGAAACCTAAACCAAACCACAAAGCTAAAACTGACAATGACATTACGAATAAGTTTCTAAGACATTTTTAATCCTCGATTAAAGAAACAAACTTGTCTTTAAAACAAATGCTTAAAAAATATCCCTTTCATCAATTCACAATGCGAATTTACGAACTACGATCTCTGCTCTTGTTCTATAGCCGTTTAACAAAGCCCTACGTTGTAAGGTTGACACGATCCGTGTGGGCTTAGCCTCATTTGTCATTAATTTATCCTTAGTTAGGAAGACGAAAGTACGATTTCGCCGACTGAAAATCCTATCAAGGTGAATAGGGCGTTTATGTTGTTAGCAAAATATTGGAAAGGCTATTCTGTAAATGAATCTGTTGTAGAACTTGGGAGGTTTTTAAGCGTATTTCAATGAGACAAATATGACATATACTATTACAGGACAGGGGATTTATAATCGACAAAAAATAAGGGAATAGAACCTCTAAAGATCCTCCTATTCAGCTTTGTTTTAAATAGAAATATGGCAATTTTGCTAGTAAATTAGTAATAAAAACTAGTAGTTATGATGATTTTTTAGCAAAAAATATCATAGACTAGACGATGATATCAGATGCTAAAATTTTGAAACTCATATCGTATTACCATACTATATACTGCTATTATTCTTAGAGACTTCTGCGAATGAATTATCGAATTATGGCTCAAGGTCGAAATTTGCATAGACTCCTTAGAAAATAATAAATAATAAGTCTGAAAATGTTAGGATGTGGGAGAAAGGGATTAGGTTTGTTATTCTATATGTGGCATGAGTTATGAATGTTAATTGTTAGTTAAATCATATTGTAGCAATTTAATATTTAAATTTTAAATAGCATGTTAAGACGGTTGCAACATTTAATTGTTAAGTAGTGATGGATATGATTGTTAATACAGCACTTGTTACCTTATTTTAGGGTTTAAGGAATTTTAGGCGTTTTTAAGGTTTTTACGGGCTAGAACAAAGCGATTTGTACCCTTTGTATTGGAAATAAAAGTAAAATATGAACGAATTTAAATTTAAATGTCTATTGACTTTAATTTCGACAAATGCGTGGATCTTACTTATGATGACTGTCATGCAATCAAATTACTTACTAATGAAACCGCATAAACAAAAATGATAACCTTAACTGTCTGACTTAAACCGAAGGGTACTGCTTCTAATCATTAGAAGAAGCCACACCCTTCATTCGTAAAATTGCAAAGATCATATCTGTCGAGGTTACCGCATTTCTAAGCCATTTTTATGGTAATTGCGATGCTAGTAATAATTACACACAGCTAAACAGGTTAAAATATTACAAACAAAAAGCGTCGGCGACAATGACATAGACAAACAAACATGCAGCTTGGAGCGATGCCTAGTATTAATTTAAGGCACATCCATGCAACTCCAGTTACCGTAAGTACTGAAATAAGCCCCCCGGAATAAGTCCCCATGTTCTTTCAGGGTTAAACTGCCCTATCCTACCATGTTAAACTATGTATAAGATTTCACTCGAAATAAAAGCACCCGTATCGAGAATATACCGGGCCCCTCGAAATAACTAGCCCTCTTCCTATTCTTTAATATCGGTATAAGCCACACCCCCTCGAAATAACTACCCCCCCCCTCCTTTCTGTCCTTTCAGTCTGTCATATTCTACAATGTTAAGCTTTAAGTTCATGGAAATTATTATATATCGAGATTTAAGATTTGTAACCCCCGGAATAACTCCCCAGAGGGCTTATTTCAGACTTTTCAGTATTCTCGGAACTGGAAGTAATTAGTTAATAGGTATTAAAATGTTAGTATTGTTAATAAATGTGTAGTATACCGGGCATGAGGTAATGCATATGTTGGCTCTCGGGGTAGCCGAGGCCGCCCTCTCCGCGGAGACAGACCGCGGCCCCCGAGAAGAGGAGCGCAGCAACCAAAGCCCAACCCACTCCGATCCAAGCCAGCACATAACTCCAGTCGTAGGACCAGACCGACGACGCTTTCAGCGCCTAGATTAAAACACATTAAATACAATTAGTTAATTGTCAATTAGGGGACCAACCTGCCATCATGTACTGAGAGCGGGAGGCCTCGAGGGCTTCGTGTTCCTTCGAGAGGCACGTCGCGGCCCCTGCGAATAGGATCGCCGACATTAGGCTAAACCCGACCGAGAACCAGGACACGTAGAAGGACCAGTCGAAGCTGTACCCTGACTCTTCTTTCAATTGCTGAGTTAATTGGAAATTTACAAATCATTTATTATACAATTTGACTCAAATCATCAGTAATAAAGTCCTTACGCTAGTTGACTCGCCGTGTAAAACCTCGCTATAGAGAACACATCGAGTTTTTTCCGGCGAGTCAACGAACACAAGGACTTTAGGCATTCAAAAATAATACATTAATACTCTCTGTCCAGTATACTTGGGAAGTAAACCGGCGATACCGATGCCGGGATAGCCAGGATTAGTCGCAAATGGCATCAAAGATTTTGGAAAAATATTTTTAACCATTTTGAGGTACGAAAAAAAAACAAAAATTTAAACAACCAAAATGCTATGAAAAATTTGACTAAAAATAGCGTCCCAGGTTCACAACCGTAAAATGGGTCAACCCGACCAATTTTTTCAGTAAAATAGCGTCTCAGTTAAGTGGACAAAGAGTAATTACACACAATTCAGATATAATCTCACGAAAATGATCAAATCCAGAGTTTGAAATCTTTAAATTAAAAATATTAAAATATACCTGAGGCCAGTCTTTGTAATACTCGGTTCCGCTAAGCTTCTCCGTTTCGTAGTACTCGACCCCGTGCCAGAGTCCCATTCCACCGGCACTGAATAAACCTGTCCAAAGAGGTTTCCAAATTTTCGAAAATCAATAATTTTTAAAAATTCATCGAATTTCATTCTTACAAATACCATTTCTATTTACAAAACTAGATTTTTTATGATTTACACAGAGTGGAGCACTGGACCTATAAATTAACTTTTAAAAAAAATCAGGCCAAAATGTACTTACAGGTGAGCAACATGAGAATGGCAGTGGCAGTAATATTTCCAGACGATCGTCTCCAACATCCAGCAACTCCCGTCCAAAATGCCACGAACACGAAGAAGAAGGCGACAATGAACAGACCAATCGCTGCCCGTCCCATATCTGCATTTAATTACAGAAAAATCAATTAAAATTAGCCTTTATCTGCAGATTATGTCATAGCTCCAAAAACATCCGTCAAAACCCCCTCGGGTCAATACTGTTATTTTTCCATACTAAACCAAGTCTGCAATTTGCATGCATTCTCTAAAATGCAAATCAACATGATATTATAGCAAACTATGGGTCTATTGTCACTTCAAAGAAGCCCAATCAATCAAATCTGACAGTTCTTTTCAGCAGATTTATGCCGTAAATGATGTTTAAATCGCCACAAGTCCCCCTGGGGACTTATTTAGGGGTAGGGGTTATTCTGCGGAGCTACAATTTGATCTTATATTTATTAAAGATATGAAAAACTGGTATCATTTCTTTACAGAATTGCCGGCATTGTCATAAATTCCATAATTCGAGATTGGGTGGGGAGTTATTTAGGGGTGACTTATACCGGGGGACTTGTCTCATGATATAAGTCATTCCAAACGTATTGAGCATCATGAAAGATTGGGGACCCAACCGGACCAAGAAGTAAGTGGACCAATAACTGGCCTACCAATTAAACCTGCTAACTGAAGCCTATTAACAACCTATTCTAATGGCATGCCCTACCTGAATCCCACAATCAAGTAGTCATTCCTACAGACTGACTATAGAATCAAGTTGTGAATTCTAAATTTTTAAATTCCTCTCAGGATCTGCATCATTGAATATTAAACAACCAGGTTTTTTATATCAAGTCATGGCTCATCAACATCCTACAATCCTACAATCCTACCTACAGTATGCATCATCCCATTAGCTTTTGGAATATGCAACAGAAGAACAGAACTGATACATCACAACATCCACAACATACAAATAACAGATAAGACGGTTGGTTAGTATTTTAGTATGGAAAAAATATCAAAGTACGGAACATTAGGCAAAATTACCAACTGTCAAAAGCATGTAGGGTTGATATGATTCAAGTTCTTTGAAAAGTACAGAGATCTTTGTAAGTAGTTAAGTAACGGGAATTGTAGTTGTACGGTTACATTGAAGCTCAGAATCTGAGAGCACATTTAATCCAACTCATTCAAAGAGATCAGGATTTCTTCACTACAGCTTGTCTTGCATAGTTAACCCAAACTTGCATACTAATTATTTGAGACTGTTAAATAAGAGTCGAGGGGGTCGAAAAAATGGTTAAAATAATTTTTAAGGATAAAATAGTAGGATTTTTAAGCTTGATCATGACTTTATATGAAAATTAGTAATTAATTAAATTCCGATTACGATAAACAATGCGATTAAAATTTCGTTGATCTTTGAGCAGATTAACTCATTCTCTCAAACTCAAAGTTAGACAGATGATGTCAAGTATGTTGTGGTTAACCTAAACTTGCATTTTTAACTTCTAATTGTAAGACCCGTCTTTTTTCAAATTGAAGAGATCATTTTTTAAATTTTTTAATTTGGAAAAAAATCTCTGACTTCTGAGCCTCAAACAATGGAAATTGAGCTCCACATGAATCAATAACTAATTTGTAGTCCATCTGGCTAAAAAAAATCATTTGGAATATGGTAACGAAGAGGTTAAAGAGAGTTACTTACGAAGTTTTGTCATCTCCTCATTCGAGAATTCGTTAGTGACATTCTCCTCGTCCGGGATGTAATAGTCCACGTTCATGCAGTACGTCTCCACCGGGGATAGATATAAAGCCACTGTTTCCATACACAAAAAACATACGAGATATTAATTTCCCTGATTATATAACAGAACTACAGTTAAAAAATAGAGGATAATTAGGCACTATTATCACAACATATCATTAGGAATGTGGGCATCATCATCAGGGATTCAAATGTAAGAAAAACTATCAACTCGGAACAGTTAGGTTTGAAAGGGTGTTAATTAGGCGGAAGGGTTTCATGTATAGAGCTTTGAAATTAGTTGAGGGACAAAATATTCCAGCTCTGAAATTGGTTTGGTATGTGCTATCTCATCCCGTGTGTATTAATTCTAAAATGTTAAAACTACGGTCCGGAATTGGAAGTAAATTAATTAAAAATAAAAACAACAATCAGAAGGTTCTTGATCCATGGTTGCGGTTGATTCTCTATGAGAATAAGGGATGTGCAAACTTTAATTTAGAATTCTAAGAATGGGTGGGGATGTATTTTGGAGGTGGGGATCTATTCCGGGAAATTAATTTTCTCAAATGACTCCAAAGTAGCGTTTCCAATGCTTGGGTGCATTTTGAGGGATCCATGTTTGTAATTGTAATCCCTCTACATGTTAAGGAGCTATTTCGGGGTGGGGACTTATTTCGGAGGTGGGAATCTATTCCAGGGTATCTAGTACCTTTGCTAGAAGAAGGTCTCTCTGGAGTTGGGAAGCAGACCCTGAAGAGCCCCTTCGTCCTCGTGAAGTAGAGTGGATTACTCTGTAAGTCATCTGCCGTGATTATGTCCACCAAGGAAGGGTCCTTTTGGATCTTCTCCTGTACAAGAAAATCATCACAAAAAAATCAGTAAAAAATCAAGCAACAAAAGAAAATCATTTTCTATCTCCCTTGACTTCTTAAGCAGGATTTCTTTACTTCTTCTACGAAGCGACAAATCTTCAAGAACCAAGCCCTAGCACATTCACATTCACATCATAATATTATTTTATTCTCCTGTTCAAAATAGACAATTCTAAAAGGGAGACTCGGAATTCCGATTCTAGGTCATCCCTTACCCAGGGGCTATATACAATCTTACGATAGTATTGTTATTAGGAGCTTTTAAAGCAGTTTTAAACCTTAACTTAGCATTAGTCATATAGAGAAAGGTATTTCCTTATTGAGGTCCCCGACTTGAAATGTTAAAATAAACCCTAATGGCCCAAACTTCAGGGCAGTCGAATATGCTATTATTATCATTGTAGTCCGTATGGTTAGAGGTTTGAGCTCCAAAAGTCCGAGAAAAAAACTAAGAGCCCTTTAAGGGCTTCTTGGAAGAATTTACCATCTTTATCCCGTCTATATGTACTTTAGGTGTGAACTAAATTACAATTTCTTATACTGAAATTACTTCTACACGTAAAACAGACCTGTTGAATATATGACGGAGATAAAAAATCAACTCTGTACAATTTAATGGCTTTTAAGCCTAAGAATAAGAACCCTTTCAGCTCAGGAAATTTTAAGACCCTGTGGGGTAACTTGCAGGAGATGATGAAAGGTCGAGGTGAGAGACTTGGCACTTGAGCCACAATTCTTAAACTATTTCCTTATCCTCTGAACGGTAAAATGGTAAATGTCAATGATCTTTAGAAACTCAAGGACTACTGACTTAAAATCTAGAAAATATACCTGAAATGGGCCTTGCCTTAGAGATATTGAGGTGGGTTTAAAGAATATGGTTTTGTTATTGTTATTGTTGTCATTCTTTTCTTGTATTGTTCCCATCAAAAGAGAACCGGAAACGCTATTCTGTCTACTTTGCCTTTTAAATTCCAAAAATGGGCTTATTCTCCAAAGGAAACTAAACAATTTTATTTTTATAAAACTTGGACCCGATTCAAATTTCAAAACTGATTTAGTTTCCCCAGGGCATCAATTAGACATGAAATCAATTCTAACATCAATTCAATTATAGTTCTTAAAGTTTTAAATTTAAAAAATAACTCTCGCTTCTTGTTTTTAATACTAACCAGCCAAAACAAACGCTTATTTTGCAGCAAAAACTGGGATCTTCTTCAGACGAAACAGAAGATGGGCGAATCTTTCTCATCATCTCATCTGATAAAACACGGATTTTTTTTGCTAGATTCTTTTTATTTAATTTATTATAATAATAAGTATTACGAAGTTATGCACCATTTTGAAATCATGTTCTCATCTCTCCTGTTCTTATATATCCATATCCACACTTACTTTGTATGTGAATTCATGAATCGTAATCATGATTAATCATAAGCCATGATTCATCATTATCCCGCATCCTCCTCCGTACTGGCCCGTTGGATACCACCAACGTAAGGGAAAATGAATGTTAAAGAAATCGACAAGCTATATAATTTCACGGTTGAAAAATTTCAAAATCTTATCCCGAGAAAACCCACCGTAATTTTGTAAAATTTTAAAATTAGGAAATAGTTTAATTTTTTACAGTTATTTAGGTAGTAGCTCATGTAAAAAATGATACATTCTTTCGGCATTTGATTGAGAATTAAGACGAGAATGAAAGCTCGGCAGTCGACAGTAGTTGCAAATTATATACAGATGTTTTTACACGTATTTTTGCTTTATAAATGTTTTCATTGACGGCAGGTTCTTTTTACTTTCGGTACCTTATTCGGACCGTTCATAATCTCCTACTAGGATATGGTAATGAGTTTAATCCCGAGGCGAATATTGGGATTTTACGGTCATTAACACTTGGATTCTCAATAGTATTCCCCGTGATTTGAATACAAATTATTTCTATCTCGAATATTTGTCAGACATATTATACTTGTCATGTGAATAATTTATTCGATGGAGTAATTTACGTCACCAGAGGGGGCTTATTTAGAAATCGCATCAAGCGGAAAAAAGCTTAGCACTTATAATGCCCTCAAAAAACACCAGAGGGCGCTTTCGCCAAATGTCAAATGCCCTTAAGGGTGTTTATGACTTTAAAACCTTAAATTGAACAAAATCACAAAAATCAATTGTTTAAAATAAAAATCATTATTTAAGGACAGCCCTCTCGTAATTTCAAATAACAGACATCCACTTAGACTTCAAATTCTTCCGTAATTTTAAAAACAGTTCACGACATGACTTTTAGAAATCTGCGGCATCCCCGTAGGTCGGTGGGTGAGAGAAATTTTTAAGTACCTATTTGCATAGCTGGAGCTAGCATATAAAATATAGAACCACGAGTCTGAAATTAAATATAAAATAGAATGACAATAAACTTTAGAAAAACACTCCACTTTTCCTTTAAATCCAACCCCAGAAGGGGATTTATGCTTAGGAAAAAAATGCTTTAAAAAACTAATTGTTTTGGAAAGAGTTGACAATTGACAGTCTGGTTGACATTAACAATATCTCCGATCTTCACAAACTGTGGCTTATTATAATTTTATAATGGAGAAAAAACAACAAACTGAGATCATTTCGAGAGAAGAGCCCTATTCTTTGGTTTTAGTAAATTCTCACACTTTCGATTTTAAATAGTTGTACACGGCACCAGACTGATTAATCCCACTCGACCATGAACAGGAAAAAAACCACATCTGAAATCCTTATAATAAAATCCTTAATCGGTGGATTGTTACTTATACTTATTATTGCAATGTTATAATATTATATGGATACATAATTAATTTATTGTATGATTAAAAACAAGTAAAAACTCCTCTAATTTTTATAAATCATCAATTTAAGGAAAAAACAAAAGTTTAAACAAGACTACGTTCCCTTTCTTCCGCAAATCCATGGATCAGTTATCAATTATTATTTAATTTGTAATTGGTAATTAATTTTTTAATGAATTTAACTACTAATTAAATTAAATAGCCGGTATGAGTTATGATGTATTGAGCCTGATATTTAGTTGTAGGATGTTTTTCGATCTCTACCGGCACTATCCATATTTAGATTTATTGAGCAAAAATAACAGTTTTAAATTTAATAGAGTATTGAAGCCAAGAATTTCACATTTTATTGGACCAAAAAGTTAAAACCCAAAGACATTGACGAATTTATTTACCGTTCCTGACTGAATAGAAATTTGAGTTGGCCAACATTTATTTTATATGCAACCTAACTAGAAATAGGCACAAAGCCCACATAAAATAAATATAGTGACAGAGGCATTGAAGATCGTAAAGTGTGTAAACTAGTGTAAAGTGTGTACGATTTATATGTATATAAATACATTAAGGTTTTTCAAAGATCCTTAACTGTAATTTAATTTTTTTCTCATGAAATGCGAAATAATTCGACAATTTTTAAATTTTACTGAATCTACGTATCCAATGCTAAATCTAAATTATGTCAAATGCGGAACCACAGGCTATTTTTACTTAAATAAATGTGGTTTTATTCTACAGTCCACAGACACACTAATAGCAAAATATATAATATCTATTGTATAATGTATCACATCTAATTGGGGACTTATTTCGGAGGAAAATTTATTATTGAGTTGGGGAGTTATTTTGAGGAACCTGCCTTATTTAAATAGAATGAAATGAAATGAAGAATACAGGTAGTTTTACTGAATCCTTGAACAATATTATTACTACATTTCCTACATGCAGTTTTTTTGCTCTTGTTCATCCTTCTCGGTTGCGTTTTAATAATGCAAACTTCATATTTTACAACCGTTTTTATTTTTTACTACACACTGACACAATGTAAAATTGCTGTGGTTTTATTTGAACTAGGAGAGTGGTTCATAAGCTTGGGATTTATACATATTTGTAGTTTAAAACACATGTAAATCCATTGTTTGAGTGCCTATTTGCAATTTTCGTTGAGTTAGTAAAGAATCTTTTCGTCATATCGTGTTTTTGTAGATCCGTATCTTTTAAAACAAGTAAAGTACTGTCGGTGAAATTTAATCCAGAGACTCTATCTGTTTTTAAGTCATAATGGCTCTAGTTTTTTTCTTATTTTTATTAAAATACACATTATTAAAGCATCAAAAAACGAAAAAACACACCAAGGAACGAACTAAAAAAGTCCCTGGATTTAACCTCTGAACCTGTATCCCAATCCTCGATCCTTATTATTGTATTCTACTCTTTAAATTCGTGTTTATAAAATATATACAAGAGTTCGATAGTGTCAAATACCTGAATTTTTCAAAAACTAAAGGGAATGTAGTGACAATTTAACAAAAAAATTAATCATAATATTTAAGCCGTTTTAAACACATTTTTCATCCAATGCATTCATATACATATAACTTATGGATGATCCCACCCCATATCATAAATCATAATTCACATATAATAGCAGTCCCTGTCACTATCACCCAAATTAACAGACGTTGTTTTAACCCTCATATACCGTACCAACTCTGTAGCCATTAAAAAACTACAAAACTCTAACAACAATCCAAGACAAACAATTAAAAGTTCATCATCCTCAGAGAGATACGATCCATAGACACTGTTTGACTCTTAAATTTTTTCACGGTTCCATTCACTATTTGCTTAAAAAATTAACATGATTATTACTAACATTAGCCATCGTATATTGATGATTATTCCTGCACTTGACAATGACAGACAAACAATTGGGAGCTGACAGGCTCAACAATGCATTTGCATTTCTAATGCCAATTCCCAATAATAATAATACCGGCAAATCCTCATGGTTCTGACAGGGATGACCTTTATTCAATGTATAATTAATAGGTCGACTCTATTTGCATCGAGGAAACAAAGCTAATGAATGAATAACTTAATATTTAATGAGTCCGATGTCCTAAGGAAAGTTCAGGTTGATCGTAAAGAAATAACCCTCGACAAGGCTTAATATTTAATTGCAATTAAGAATTTTAACTGTCCCAATCACAAGAATGTGCAAGAATGCAGTCTGTGCATGTCCCTTGCAGGAAAGGAAATAAGTGAAATGTGTGAACTGCGATTGTGAATGACTCAAAAGGTTCCCATCATTATCACAATATGCACATGATACACACTGGTTTGGTTTGGTTGATCAATGATACTTAATTGCGGCTGTTATTTTAATATCTCGTATAGTTTATATTTAATCACAGTTTTGTTCTCCGTCTGAAGGGGAATAGAAATTGAGATTTGTTGCAAATTTTTTGTAAAAAAATTACAAAGCTATTGTAGGTCTCTCTGTTTATTTATATACGAGTTTTGCCTTCGGTGCTTTACACGCCTGACACGTTTATTGTTCTAGTCATTATGTACAGAGACATAAAATGTGTTAAGACGGGAAAAATTGAGAGTAAAAATTGCTAATTGTTCAACTTGACAAGGAGGTGACAATTTGCGAATTGGGTCTGTAACTCGTGTCCCTGTTTAGTGTGCATATACTATGAGACTTTGGCCATAAAATATTGCGAATTTTAACATTTGTCTAAAGACCAATGATTAGATTTAATTTTTTTAATTGGTTTACATTTAAAGTAGTACGTGGATAGCCCTATAATCTTATGGTCGTTTGACCATTTTATTATGCATAGCGGCCTATCTTTGCATTGTTTATTTCTGCAGTTAAAATGCATAAGGAAATTGGTGCATTTTATTCATTTTGTATTTACGACGAGATGCAGGTTTGGTCAATCAATTTAAGATTTCGAGACTGTCCTCCTACATTAGTTTTTAGAGTGTAAACCCCTCTCACATTTGTCGTTAGTCGGTAGTGTAGTTGTGTTGAGTATTTATTAGTTAGTTGTGATTGCAAAGAATCGAAGCATTTCAACAATGGACCCAATTGGGTCACTTTTTATCTCGTTAAAGACGACGTGTCCTCCTCCCGATCCTTAAGTACTAAATTCTACAAACAAGGATATGCTGACAAATTGCTATTGAGAATCGAGAATCGACTATAAATACCCAATTACTCCCATTTCTAACGTCCCAACATCCTAACAAGTTTTCGATTTTATTAATTAAGGTTCCTAATAAATGAGGACAAGAAACTTGTCAAAATTCTACCTATTTCCGGTTGCATTTCATGAATTCAAGGCATTTTCATGAGAAATGAGAAAGTTTATCCGTTTTAACAACTACTGAAAAATCCGCATTTTAATAGCCCAGGTCAGAATAAATGTCTCTTAAAATGCACGTATGAAATATGAATGTGTATGTATTTAAGACCTATTCGCTTGACAAAACTTTGAATGACCCACTCGGGTCAACCGATCGGGCGATTTGTCCCATCTACGAGCTTAGCCTAGCCTTGGACGGACAGACAGACAGAATATTCCCATAAATCACACAAAACTCCAATTCACCTGTATTTTATTCCGTCGAACATCGATCCGGATCCAATTGTCGGTGGAGAATGCAATAGCCAGTAGAGCTATACTCACAACTGCGGCTATTGTCGCTAAACTAAGGGTCACTGCGGAACACGGCATCGTCTCCCCTTCTTAATTTTTCGTGTCAAAAGAAAAAACAAAAATTTAACTCTATTTAAAAAGCAAACTTAATTACAATGATTATCTCCACACTTTTTGAACACACTGGCTCTTCCTATACTCTATACATGGACGACATTAAAACTAACTAAAGGGCACAAGAAGAGCAAGGAAATGCATAGGGAAATATCACACACCTCTGACACCAAAAAATAATCACCACTCCCACTTCCACAAAAACTGAACAATCTTCCTTAACTTCCTCTCTGTTTCGGAACTTAACTTTAATTGTAATTAAAGTCTCCAATGAACTTTCATTTAACTAAAAATCCGAATCTGCTCTCCTGTTCCCAAGCCTTGAGTCCAAATCTCAATCAAGGTTTACTTGTCTTCGTCTCTTCAGATTCCTTAAATTACAATAACTTCTTCTCCTCCATATATTATTATTTAAAAAATCAGGTTTCCCCAGCTTCTCGGCTTGACCTCAGGAGATGAATAAGATGAAGAGGGTGAGGAATGTTATTTGGCTCTGGCTATACGGAAGAAGAGAAGCCGTCAGGTGTGTTAATTCACTTTAGCCCGTATGGAATCAACTAAAAAGCTCGTTCTTTAAGAACTTGCCTCCGCTAAAGATGAGGATAATCATGGTGCTGGTGGTGGCTCATATAATAATGTATTTACCATTTACACCAGAGGGGAATGTTCAATTCTTATATATTCAAGACATAGCTTGATATAACCAAGAATTAAATCAGTTACTTACCTGTTACCTCTCTAAGATATAGGAACTGAACCCCTTGTTCCTTTCAACAAGTTAATGGTCTTGGATTTTAGTTCTAGGAGGGAGACTAGCTTGTTCTTATAAGCTCTATCATACGGATTAGGAATACCTGTGGCTTAGGATATGGAATAGGGGTTGGTTCTTTTAAGAGAAAGAAGGACATCTGAGGATAAGTAGCCTCGGGAGTGGTTGAACCTCTGCAAGAAACATTCTAAACTCCTATGCTATTTTATTTCTATTTTTTAACAATTACCAACCGGGTCTCTTAACTTAAAGCTAGTTTTATAAGCTCTTGTTGTTTACTATAAGGAAAGTATGGAATGAACGAACCCTCTTCTAAGAGAGGTTTTGATTTTAAAACCTCTGAAACTTTCAATGCTTTCATACAATCAAGCTGCTATAAGATAACAATTAACCAGGTAACCATCGGAGAGGATAAAGGTCGGCTCATAAAAACCCGTGGGGGTATATCCGGTCTTTTGATAGGTTTTTGAGGGGGTGTCATTTTGACAGGATTGTAAAATCAGCTCTGATTTTTTTGAGATTTTTCGAATTTTTTGTTGCGGTTATGAATGACCCCTAGACTTGGAATTTGGATTGGAAAAAGTCAGATCGTCTTGGAGCTTAAAAAAGTGGGCTGCATTGAATTGCATTCTTAAATATGTACCTTCTGAACTTACTACTAAATAGCCCCCACTGCCAAGAGTATGTATTTGTATTTTGGGTGATACGGGCTGCATTTTAATTTTTTGCTTGTACCTGTACCAGCACCAAGGAGCAAATTCCAATTTAGAATTTACAATCAATGATAATGTTATAGTATATATTGTAAGCCTGTGTTTGTATTTGTATAATATGGCAGAGTATTTTGAATAAAAAATCCGGAGACCTTCCTTCCTACACATTCCTCCATGTAGTAGAACTATGATGAGATGGAGTGTTCATAAGCCATAAGCCCTGCCTTGAATGAAATTCATATATGACTTGAGATTGGTTGGAAAGGGTGTCAAGAATTTGAATCTAGATAACCCGTTAGTGAAGGTCTTGGCTTATGAGGTCATTTATTGAGTTGAGATAACTTGACTTGAGTGCGTTTGATTTTAAATTACTCCATCGGCCTGATTTTATGGGATTATGTTTGACTTTGCTTTGATGAGGATTTAATTGCAATTATTTTGAAATATTCATCGCTGGAAAAAAATCAAGTCGATGTAATGAGTCGCGGAAATTAGAAAATGTTCATCCTGTTTTGGGGTCATTTTTCGTTGAGCTAATTTACATTAAAATCATGTAATCAAACGGAATTTAAAGTAAATTTTAAATTGGCTCAAGTTGTATCATTATATTTCTAAATATCTCCGGATCTAAAACAAAAATAAACTAAACATGGTTTTTGTTGATGTTGGAATCGAAGGAATTATAGAATGTGCTTTTATACCTTTTCAGTACACATTTTATGTATGGATAATGGACATTTTGGCATATATTTTAACGAACATTTTTGCACATTTATTCGTCAAACTCATAACATCCAATCAGAAAAATGTAAACTTGAAGCTGGTAATATTTTGATAGTTGCCTTGAATGAGTTGATATTGGTATTTTTCAATAGTAAATGGGACGAACAATGGAACTGCAAAACCTGTACCTGTACCTCTCCAATTAAAGAGTCGTCACATTAAAAAAAAACGAAAAAAGTTGAAATTGTTCAATTTCATAAAATTGACAGAATCGACAGTCCATACAAATGTCCAAAATTAAACCCAATAATTCCAAAAAGCTCCTTGACTCTTGTATTTTTTGACAATCTAATTTGAATTACTTCCACTGCATCTCCATTCTACCTTTCAGATTTGCATCTCTTGGTTACAATTGAGCCAAAGATGAGTCTTTGAAACTATACTTTGGAATCTGGTTAAAAACTCGTAGAATCTTCAGCATTGAATTGTTGAGTATCTTCTCTCTATAAAACGAGGTTCATTCTTTTGTTTGATGACTTTCCAAAAACCGCATCTTACATTTACATCTTACATCTTAAGACGAGTCTCTCGAATCTCGAATCTTTGAAACACTACAATATCATAGTAAGTGTATAAATTGTAAACCAAGTACAACTTGTACCAGTACTACCTGTCTCGATCTAGGTCTCTCTCTCACGACGATAATTCATCATTCATCTTGCCTTCAGATCCTCCATATATTTTTCCATAGTAAATTCACAAAAAATTCAAGTAATGATAAAAACTACAACAAAATCCCTTTAAAACAGCCATCAAAGTCTGTGAATGATCTCTCGCAATCTTGAACTGTTAAAACCAATGTTAAAACTACTTAACTATTATTCAAAAGTGTTTAGTTTGGGAGAAAGGTTTAATAACAATCGGGACTTAATCACTCCTCAGTCGGCTATAGATTCTAGTCTTCCCTTGAACAATGAAGGCAATGCCATATTCAATATTCTGCAACTACAACAATATAGACAACAATGTAGGCAACAATATAGGGAACAATATCCCAATTCAAGCAAAATAATTGGGCTTTAGGAGAGCTCAATTGGCCAATTCACGGCACTTTTGGAGCTGGTTATGTGGATCGATTTTTGCATCTTCACTTCAATATTAGGATTTTGATTTCAGATTAACCTAACTACCACCACGTATTAAACCCCTTGATTCAATCTCAAATATGCTCCCATGCCGGTTTTCGCCATAATAGCTTATTATCCTAGATTTGAGGTTCAAAAATTCAAAATACCGGTCTGCACTACTCGAATCTTTAGTGTTTATTTAACTTTGAATTTTAATTTTTAATAAAAATAATCTCATCAGCCAATTCCATTGTTGTTCTTGATTCTTAGAGACCAGAAATATGTCATAATGTCATGTCAGGGCAGGAAATAATAAAAAACCTAATTCATGGCTCATAAAAATAGTAATTGAGAGTTGCAACCTGCCAGTTCGAGTTTTTTGGGCTGGGCCGGATTATATAACGATTTTTAATATTTTAATCAAGCGCTGTAATAACATTGTAGAATAAGACATCTGCTGTTTATTATACATTTATTATAAGCTTATCCTATTGTAGTTTGTTCAGTCATAATCATCCGCATAATTAAGATAGGTATTGTCTGATGAAGAACGGAATTGCGTAAAAAGCAAAGTAATAAATTCCTTGGGGCTCTTTGTGGACAAACTACTTTAAAGCAGCTTGTTCTATATAGGAACTTGGGCGATGCCGAATTTTTTATCGATATATCGATAAGAAAAAATTGCAAACTTGTCGATACTTATATACGCATTATAGTAAAGGAGATTAGAACATCGAGCAGTAGAAAGTATTTTACATTTTATAATATGTGTTGAGGAAAACTTATAGGCAAAATGCAAATCAAAGAGGTCATTTTTGATCAAACACGATCGGAGAGGATCGTAATTCATGATTATCATAATAATACAGATCGTAATTCATGAATTCGGGTGAAAAATGTGAAAATACACAGTTAAAAGATGTCTTAAATATACCTTATCTAGATTAAGGAGAAATAAGCTTGTTTTTTTTACGTTTTTACTTTAAAATAATGTTTACTTTCTGATATCCTCGATTTTACTTTCGCTAAATAGCTGAAAGCATTTTACAATTAAAGAACTATAATCGGTCGATCTGTGTTTTGTATGATTCCGTATCAAATTCATTTTTTGTAAGTTTAATAACTACTTGTAGTTTTGACATGTGAAAATGTGTAAATTTGTTGTTAAAAATGCATAGCTATTAAAATGACATGTGTGTTCCATACAACTTAAATTTAATGTGATGTCAAATTACATTAGCATTGCTTGGGGCTTGTGGCCCATATTAAACTATTTGCAAATTGTAATTTATATAAGACTGAATTACAGGGAATTTTTAATAATTTTGTGAACTATTGCAAATAATATTAAAATTACACGTTGGTCATTTATGGAAGTTTAGGAATAATGTGAATATAATGACTCTAATTGGATGGAAACCATTTAGGAAAATGAGACTAAATGGCTCGTTTTAATAATAATGTCTCATTTCGCCTCAAAATAGGTTTTATTTTTCTTGTAGTTTTATAGCTTATCAAAACACCATCAATTCCGATGGAAATTGATCATTAACGATTAAAAGATTAGAACCAAACACAAACCCCATCATCAAAATGAACACTCAACATGAAGATAATAATTTTAAGTGTTTACTAACTATTGAACAGACCTCATTCGGCCTTAGCTTTAAGTCAACAATCCCCATTGATAGTTTGACCAAAAACCATCCGAAATTTAACAACAAAACAAATCCATTCGTCATAATATTTTGATTGCGGTAACTTGTGACTGGTAACTATTCAAAGCTTAAATAATAATGTTGGTTGTTAAAAAACTTGTATAAATAAGAATGATGTCCCATTGGCGTAACTAACTAACCGAAGATCCCATTTAAAAGGATCAATTCCCTTAAGAACATAAGGTCAGGGCCACGGGTTTGAAATCGTCGTAACATGTATATTTTAAGTGGAAAGACATAATTGTTGCCGGCAAGACCAGAATTAGACACGATGATGCAATATGCGAAAATTAAAAAAATATCTTCAAAAAATGTATTTATTTCGAGGTGGGGAGTTATTCCGGGGTGTTGTGAGACGAGAGAGAGGAGAGGACTGGATTCCCTATACTGCACCATGTTAAACTCCAGGTGTTGTATGTGTGAGAGAGGAGCTAGAGGACTGGATTCCCTATACTACCCCATATTAAACTCCGGGTGTTGTGTGTGAGAGAAAGGAGAGGACTGGATTCCCTATACCTTCCGCACTATACGCCTTTACTATTCACACCATATATTATGAGTGATAACACACTGTCAGTCAAGTCATAATAGTTGCTAAAACATAATTTAATAACAACAAAAGCACTAAGGAAATTACAAAAATGGTATTATTTCGAGGTGGGGAGTAATTCCAGGTTGCCCTATATGTTACTACCTTATTGATTCAGCAATCCCCGTACTAATTCCATAGAACTGGATAAAGTCACGCTACGGCACTGACTTTCATTTCCTGTCTATAAATTCGACGCGATTTCTCTTACAATACAAAATTGCATATGCAAATATGCACATACATCCTGGAACTTGGGACATGGACTATGGAAGTGCACAACTCTCCAGTAGCCAGTATAAAACCTAAATGTAAAGGACATACTATTACTATATATATAATAATATAGGTTATAGTTATGGACTCCTCTAAATTGTCAAGGACAAATTATATTGACAAATAACATCTCTCTCTACCTACGTCTACACAGTAAAGAAATATGGTCTATATTTCTATGAATGAAACGTTGGGAAAGTCTCTGTCTGACGGGAACCATGACCCGGAGACTTGTCTACAATTTTATTATTATTTACCATCCACCTTCATAATACAAAAATAAAAACATGTATGAACTATAAAGCAAGGCCTTATATTTGTATTTACCCTAAGGATTACACGGACTAATTATTTTAATATTTTAACGAGACATCAATAAATTTTAATTATGATGCCCATGTTTGGATCAAAATATCCGGAAATAGTAAGTGCCAAAACATTAAATTTGAGATCGAGATTCCAGCAGAAGACGAAATTATCGAAGTTAAGTCTTATCCTGAAAACGCAGTGGGCTTATATTCTGGGGTGGGATTCTATTTCGGTTCGTTAAATCAGCTCTTATCATTTCAGTCCCTATACAAACTGATTGTGAGTTCAATCTTTCGATTGGAATTTTAAGAATTTTAGCCGACAGGGTTATCTGTTATCTTATCATTAAATCTCATGTAAATATTTCATCTCATTCCTATCGAATTTATATCATTGGTCATTGATCATCATCTCCGAAAAATGTCTTGAATTCCGATGGTGGAAGAAGTACGGATTGATTTAGAGCGAGGCACCTCTAGCCGACAGGGCAGCTCTGCTCCCTCGCCTCCAATCCAACCAGCAACTTTACAAAATCCAAACCAACAAAAATTCAACTCCATTTCCAATCTACTCTCCCGACCAAATTCACCTCTCTCCAACCAAGAACCTTATCCACCTCTGCCACTACCAATCCAAAAGTTAAACCTTCACATTTCCACAATTTCCTTATTTAAATTCTGAAAATCGGGGAGGAAAATCAGGAGGATTTCCATAAAAATCGGCTGGAGAAAGTTTCCAAAAAGTGAAGGAGGACTGGTGAAGCTGGTTCTAAATATTATTGCATCAGCCGGAGACGAGTTGATTTTTGGGCCACTATTGCCCATCCTATTTCATTCGAAATTTTGACCGCTCCCCGTAACATGCAACTTCAAAATTATGAGATGAGACGCGCTAATTTATGTGTAGGGGCCTTGGGGCTAGGAACTCTGTGGGTGTGGTTCGGATTCGGGACTCGAGAGCCGGGAAAAACCCCCCAGACGCTTTTTTATAATGGACATTTATGGGACAGCTTGGGCCACTATGTCGACCCGCCATGCCGTGGCTTCCCTCCTCGCGGCGCCGGACCCGGCTAGACTGCACTCCGCCGAGGGTTAGCCGGAAGGGGCGGTTCAGGTTGGAATTTATTTTTTATGGTGTTTTTTTGGGGATGGGTGGGTTTTATTTTTCATGGGAATGATTTTTGGGGTAATTTTATTTTTTTATTTGGGTTTTACGAGAATTAAGAATTTATTGGTTTTTTAACGATTTCAATAAAAAGAATGAATGACATTCAACATTGGGATAATAATGTATTGCATTGTAATGATTAATTTTTTCATGTCGTGGGGGTATTTTTAGGTGAAGTAGTTAGTTTTAAATAAGTTTAATTTTATTTTCAGTTTACTTAAAAATGTTAAACAACATCAAAGTGTATTTGAAAATAATTAAAATGCATTTCTTGATTTTCTATATCAAAATATTTACGAATGTACGCCAAAATTTTGATTTTAATCTACATAAGGCTTTTGGAATTGCTTAGACTGGGTAAAATGCTTTTATTTAGTAATTGTATGTTGAATATCGTGTCAGATTCGGTTTAATTATTCTGAAAGTTTTAATAACTCCCATTTAAAAAAATCAGTATTCAACTGCTCATGATCAAGTAAACTCCTAAGGCTTAAAAAATGCTTTTTAATATTAAAAATTAAAATTCCTTAATTTCTTTTAAAATCCAAAATTTTCCGAAAAAAAAATCCGCCTATTTCCACTTTAAATGAAAATTCAAGTTCTTCAGACCAAGTCACCTCGATTTTCCCAAAAAAATCTGAAAACCAAATTGGTCGGAAGAGCCGGCCCTGGGGCTATTAGTTTTGGGCGGGTGCGTGGCTTGGGCATGTTGGTGGCTGTAAGGAGGTGGCGTGTGCTCAGAGGAGTCTGGTGCCGCGTAAAACTTAGTAGGGAAGCTGCTCTGCTCACGTACAAATATTTCATTAACTGAGGATTTTAAATGAAATTGACCGGAAGTAAGTTCCCGTAACCTCCGGCTTATCTTCCTCAACCCCGGGCTCATCAGAAAGGTCAAAGGTAAGATAACCCTCCCGAGTTATCTTCTTGAGGACAGGACTCGAGGGCCACGGACTTTTGTGGCCACAAGTGTTGCCGGCATTACCATTGCCATCCCCAATTCCAGGCGGTGGCAAGTTCAAAGGAAGGAGCCGGCTGCTCCCATCTCCATATACTAACGCATTTCTAGAAAAACACTCGAAATAGTTTAGTTTCCGGGCAGGGGAGAAAAACAGGACCACTCTCGATCTAGTTGACATTAAGATGTGCACTTTGGTGAGATCATTTAACTGCACCGGGACTCAAAAATCCGGATTTTCGAGGCTGAGGAGCACCCGGTGGCTTTGCTTGTGGGAATTTTTTTTAATGATGGCGGGAGACTTGCCCGGGCACATGTATTTTGATAATCCACGGGAGCATTGATAACCCATCGGGTTGTCCTCACTCTTATCTGAATCAGGATTGAAACATGTTCATATAGTTTGTAAATCGTAAATTATGAATTAAGGGTTTTTGAAGATCAAGGTTAAGATCATATTTGGGCCGGTGTATGTTCTTGATGGATTTTGTTACTAATTTCGTTTTGTTATTGTTTTGTTGTGCAGGTGGAGAGTAGCGAACTGCTGAGCGTATTGAAGGTCGGTGGGGGTAACTTGGGCATGGGGAGTGCTGCTGAAGAGAAAACGAATGGTTGGTCTGAGGACGAAGCCGACACGTTGTTGTCCCTCGTCGGGGGCTGGAGGCTGGACGAGTACACGGGAGTGAATAACACGAACTGCAACGGACTTTCCAATCACAATACACCGAATGGGATTTCCAACGGCGTTTCCAATGGGGCTGTGTCATCCTGTGTCATTCATGCCATGCCTCACGTCTGTTGGTGTGAGGTTTGTTCCAAGGGTCTCTGCCGGGTCTGTTCACAGGTACTGGACAATTCTTACTTGTTTTCCATTAATTAGGAGTTTTAGAGGTATACGGTTACTTATTTACGGTTTCTGTACTCTAGGACCACACCGCACGAGGTCATAATACGAGGACGCTGCAGGAGATGAGTGAAACGTTATCGACGACACTGGAAGCGGAGACTCTAAATTTAGGGAAGCTGCTAAATGAGGTTTACCGGGTTGAAAGAAATCAGCAGGACGTGGTGCTGAAGATAATCGATGCACTCAGCGTAGCGAAAAGGGATCTCGAGGAAGACCTCATGTCTGGTTTCTCCATTTTCTCTGATTTGCCTCAAGTTCATGACCTCCTCACGTCGGCTCGCAAGTCCCTCGCCAATGGCAACTCGGAGTCCATGTCCCATCTCTCCGCCCTTATTTCGTCGCTCACCTGTCGCAAACAGCAACTCGAAGCATGTCTCTTTCGCGCCATGGTCAGTGTCAGTGGCCCTTACTGAATATTGCACACTTTAACTTGTAATTTCATTAATATGTAATTTGTACTCATGATTTTTTACTTTGTATTTACAGGTATCTCCTCTTTACACGTGCGGTTCAAACTCAAATATGGAGATCCTTAGGCTAATCCATAGTTACACGTCTGCCAAACTTGGCTTGAATAACTTCGCATTTACCAATGGGAACGGAGGAATCAAAAGTAGTCAGAAGGCATTGATATCCCCGCCCAAGTACTCACCCACCGCCTTGAGTCTGGGGAGTGTAACGGGCCCTCGCTACTACTTTGACATGGACATCCAAGGTGTTCCTCTCGGACGGATAATCATTGAAACACGTCCTGATGTCGCACCAAGAATGTGTGACAATTTCAAAGCTCTGACGACTAAAGAGAGGGGATTCGGGTTCCAAGGGTGTGTTGTGTTCCAGTGTTGGAAAGGAGAATCTGTAAGTTTGCCTCTTTTATTAAAAATTGAGCCAAAGGGCAAATCAAATAAAACGCCCAACTTTTTACTATTTCAGGTCATAACGGGTGACTTTGAACACAATAACGGCCGTGGTGGACACTCAATATACGAAGAGGGGCTCTTTATGCCGGAAGACACGCGACTTCCGGCAGTACGAGGTGCAATCGGAATGCGCCGTACGCAGAAACGTCACGATTCAAAAGGACTTGTCGGTTCCCAGTTTCGTATAATCTTGCAAGACATGCCCGGTTTCACGGGAATATTCGGACACATCCTGGAAGGGATAGAGATCGTCGACAAGATCTCAGAATGCGGTGACCCTTCTGGAAATCCTACGAAGCGAATTACGATTAGGAAATGCGGCGCTTTGAAGTAGATTTTATTTTAACTATAAAATAATGCGATGTTTTTGTGTTTTTTTTTTCGAGTGACTAATTGCGTATAAGAGCGAGCGAGAAAATTTAATTAACTTTTTTGTCGTGTTTTTGTCTTGACATTCCTCCTGTGTTTCGAGAGAGCGGAGTTTAAAAGCGGATTATCATGTGTGAACACACTAAAAAGATATATTATTCATGATGATAATGAGAATACGTGTGCTGACAAAGAATAAGAAATAAATCGCGGACCTAAAATTGCTTTCATGTAATTACATTGAAGTTCATCATTCTCTCCCATAAAACATATAGAAAGGCATCATTTTTATCTCCTTCTGGTCGATCTCATTGACTGGAAACTGGTACTGTACTCACGATATTATTTCATATCAGGATATTGGATATATAGGACGTTCACAGAAATGCCATCATCATTTCGTCTTGTATTTACAAACAAAAGTATCTGATTATGATTTGTCAATCCTGTCACGATACCATACACCCTGACTTGAGTGAAGTAATAATAGAGCTTCCCAGATAATTATATCCCATTCACAATGCGATGATTCATGAATCGAGGGATAAATAAGAACTTTTCCTGTAAAAGATATATTTACTTTGATTTCAAGTTTAAAGACACATCAGAGTGAATCTAAACAGGATTCTTTGATGGGAAATGAATGGTTTGTGTCTGTTACGGGAAGACTTTGACTAGAAACGTTCAAATCTCTTTGTCTTCTAGAGCAAACCCGAATGGAATCGAGAATCTATAAAAGTTTATTACCATAATTGAGATTTGAGAAGGGATATGAAACCCGTCTCTTGAAGATAAGGACTTATTGAAAAGTTCGAGAGGAATGACTTACAAGTTACAATTAGCCGAGCTTATTTATATTACATTTACCTCTCAAGTAGGATTTGTATCAAAGTATTAAGTTCCTAAAGAAAGGAAGTCAAGGGTCAGGTTTCATATTCAAAGTGTATTTTAATACCACCACCACCGCCACTGTCTCATCAAAATCATCAAAGCCAACCCGTTTTTTCCCGATCCCATGAAAGCTCTGTAGAGAAACCGGAAGTTTGGAAAGTGCATATACACACCACCCGACTTGCATCCTTGATATTGAGACACGTTGGATTAAATTGCATAGGGTCGACCCTTGTCGGGACACCTAAGTAAAGCTCGTCTTTTGTCAGATTAAAGAATTCGAACGGGGCTTATTACGGCCCTGGGTTTAACATTGAGAAATTGAATCCAAATCCACGACATGGAATATTATTTCCACCACCACCAGCAGCAGAGCAGCTAGCATTGGATTTTAAGAGAAATTCCACGTTCTATTCAAGTTGGTTGGGTTGGTTCTGGTTGGAGTTGTTAGAGACTCGAGAGAATTGAGTACAAAAGGGCTGTCTGGCTGTTTTTAGGATTAGGAGCAGGATTCAAGAGAACGGTTTAACAGAGACAGGACGTAGCTAGGAGGGTTTATAACTTTTATAAGCATAGCTTTTGAGTTGAGTTTTTAGAGAGAGCTTGAAAGTTTGGAGGGGAGGCAGTTATTTCGAAGCAGAATTAGTAGATAGAGACTAAGGATTTTAGTAAATGTAAATGGAATATAATAATAAAATCTATGGTGGTGATGGTGGCTGGCATGACGAGTTCGTTTATATTTGCCCTTCCTTCAATATGTAGAGAGAGAATTCGTTCAACTGTTCAGCTTTCGTGATAAAATAGAGACGAGGTAAATTGTGAGAAGGAAAGCATTAGGGCATATGCAGAGGCAGGCTGAAACGTTGAATACTTCAATACCCTTCTATATGTTACTTTGCTGTTGGCCAAACTCACATCCTGCTGTAAATGTAAGGCTGGCTGGCTCTAGCTGTGCTATTCAGCTTCAGATGTTTGAAATTCAGAATTCCCATTTCCCACAGCACAGGGCAAGTCGTCGTAGTTGGTACATAGTGGAACAAATGGTAAATTCGTCGAATCCTGCTTCCCTATGCTGTCTAATGTTAAGTTGGAGCTGTGACAGTGCAGTAGGCGTCAGCATCAGCAGAGCAACCAACTCTGGCACTATCTATCTTATATCTGTAGGGGCATCCAGGTTAAAAGTCCTACAAGGGAACCACTTGAGTTGTTTTGGGGAATTTGGTCCTTCGAACCAGATGGGGTAGGGCGTTAAGGGTCACCAAATGTCAAGTTGCCCCCAAATTCTGCAGTCCCTGTTTGCCCCCCTCTGTAACTAAATAAGAGAAGGCCTGTTCGATGATTCGATGTTCTTCTATGTCCTCTGCGTACTCTGGCAAGGTTTTAACATTGAGGATTCCGGGGCTATGATGAGACTATACTCTATCATGCTATGATGGCATGGTTCTTCTGCGTTGCGTCTCCCTCTCAGTTTACTTTACAAGTTTTATACGCTCAGCCATCCATTCCTATTTCAAAGCTACGGAAGGAGCATAAGGCGAACAAAACCACCACTGGTTTTCCCAATCTCTCCTCATGCATTTGCCTCTATGCCGTCCCAATGTTGAAAAATAATGTTTCCAATGCCTAGCATTGCATTGGGCTCTCGGCAGGAATAATATAACTTTTATCTCGTTGGGTTTCATTGGGAAATGGGAATACAACGACCCTCTGTGCACTAAAAACTCTCTATCCTATCTCCTGCTATCACTAACCAAACCAAGTATGCTCTCATCAGATTTGAAGAACGGGGGCTACGGCTTCGTCTCTAACATGGAAAGTCCATAAGAGCCAAACCTTTCCAAAGCACAAGCCCCATATTATTAGTTATACAGCCTGATGGTAGCGTATAAGACACTATATATCGTGCCACCACCACGGCCAACCAAAAGCAACTACTCTCTGGCTGACGTGAGTGAGAGACCTTTTTACTCAACTTACCCTCTCTTCCCTAGCTTCGATCCACGAAGGAAATAGGACGACGATGATAGTTAGATAGAAACGAAATGCTGAAACGAGAACCAGCCCACCAACATAACACCAACCATTTCAGTCAGAGTCGCATTTGCTAGGCTGTCTTAAGAGTTAAAACGGGACCTCGTCGGTTGTGTCTGAATTCGACTCCTGCTCCTGGCTACTCCTCTTCCCTGCTCCTTTCTCTCACAATTTCCATTCCCTTCGTCAAGGCAAGTTCTATCTCTCGCTCTCCTCGCATTCACATTTTAAAGGAACTTTTCTCCCGTCAACTTACACTTATTCTCCACTCGCTAAGAACGGGTTAACTTCAGCAGAAGAGCAGATTCCTCCGTTTCCGTGTGCACTCTAATCTGTTTCGTTGGTTTCGTGGGAGTTTGGACGAGAGACGAAGACGAGACCGGTGGTGGTTTTGTTGGGACGAGTCTTCCAGGTTCCAGTTCCAGTGGTGCGGTACATAGTAAATAGTATTCGAGAAGATCGGGTTTGAAAAGCAGTTTTTTGAAGAGAACAAGATCCCCTTTTCCGGTTTTCCGCTCCTGCTTTCCCTTTTGACTGACATTTCGGTAGTAGAAGAGAAGATTCATACCAACGGAGGGGTTTTATTAGAGCGGACGAGATGAGTGAGATTACGACTGCTGCTTTCTTAAGCAAAGCTACTTCTCCTCAGTTCAGGTAACAAGGGCTACATGTGCTCCTTTTTGTTATTTACTTGGTAGTGTGGTCAATGTCGATGAGTTTTGGGGGTTAATTTTGCGGTATTGATGGGGGTTGGGTTTTTTATGTCCTTGCTATGTGCCATGTCGATGAGTTTTCAACGGCAAAGATCATAGAATATACAATATATATAGAATGTAGTCATAGCCTGTAAAGTATGTGTCTAGGCAAAAGGGGACAACGTCCTTAAAATGTCGACTAAAGGCTAGAAGAGGTCATAAATGGGTGAAGGTTTGAAAGGTCAATAGCCACTGTTGACTGTGCACAGCCGGCCAAAGTCAAAAGTGTCAGGAACTGTCAAATCACAAATGTTAAAGAACTAACTTTTAACTTAACTGCAAAAAACTAAGCTAAATTACTATAAAGGCAAAAGTAAAAACAAAAAACGAAATTAAATGGAAAATATTTTATGAAATGAAAGTAATTTTTATTTGGACACAGGGTAGAGAGATCACATTTTTAAGGTGTACGGGTGATTAGTGTCCTTATGCATATTAATAAGGAGGCCTTCCGTTTTAATGGTTTTACAGAAACGTGTTGAGTCTGTACGATGAAGCCCTCAAGATTAAGGCAGAGTCAAAGTCAAAGAAACCTCAAGAACTTATCAAGTTGGATCTGTGGTAAGTTACCAATATTTATTCTAATTCCTTCTTATAGAGTAGATATTGCATCTTTCTATCTTTCATTTATCGTCTGCCTGGAGATCTGTCTGTAGTCTGCATTTTCCACAGGAAAAATTAAAGAGATCTAGAGATCAAAGCTTGGTAATGCATAATAATGGTTTAATGGTAGCTTTCCGATGCATTTAATAACAGCATAACAATAGATTAAATAATATTAACTGTATCTGTCATCTGTACGAGTCGAGTTTCAAGTTTGAGTGTTTTGTCGGGTTTATGTGATGTGTACATGTGCTGTTTGCACAGAAGATGAATTTAGATGATAATTGATTAGAGAGAAAGGTGTGTAGTTTACAGACACGGATTTGTGGCATGCTTGCATCGAGTGCTTTCTGATTCTGTTACATTATGCATAAAAGTGACAGTTGCTGTATAAACTTATGAAACAGAAAAAATAAGAATTAGGTAGGCAAACCTAAACTCTAAAAAATGCATCGAATGACCGAAATTAGTCCTGTCAAATCACTTAAATGGCCTGACCAAACCTACTGTTTCACTTGAAACAGTCAAGTCAATGAACTACAGAAAGTTCTATTAAATACATCAGGTACTACATGATAACATAATTCAATTAAGCATCCTTAAATATTAAATACCTTTCAGTTTCATATCGAACAAGAATGGCACATGCTTTTAAATTTAAACCCACAAGTTGACATAAATAGTTAGTCTAATGGACTTGAACTTGAGCAAGTGAAACTGTCAAATGCGGAACCGGGTAAAAGGAGGTAGTAGCCGGCTAAGAAGGCCGATCTAGTCAACTCTTATTCGAAATAAGCCCTCCACAGAAAAGCAGATGTTACATCACATCCACATGTATGTACACATAAATATATAAACCACCCTATCTTTACATTCAGAGCCCAATAGGCAACTCAAGATAGAGAAGGAAAAGGATTGCATTTATATATTTTATATAGACTTATAGAGCTAAACTAAACGGTATATAGTAAGTTTTTCGGGAAATATGCCATTGCATTGTTCTATACGCTTGCCCTATATGTAGAAATACATGGAATTGCATATCTAGAGTCCACATTCCGGGGAATGGCATTGGAAATTGCACAGAGGGTTTTTAGGGTTGACTTGACACTTGTTTACTTATTATTATTATCCCCCGCCGCCCGGTTTGTTGAGTAAGGGTAAGAGACTCAAGAAGACCCTAGTCGACGTACATATAAAAGTATATAAAACTGGGTAACCTTCAGGATCAGGTCTGAGAGTCGACTGGACTTTTGGCTCATTCATGACATGAGCATTCTGGATTCATGAGGAACAGGCAAGAGTCGGCAGGATATCCCTAAATAGGAAGGCATTTAGGATAATTTGTGCTTAAAAAATACGATATAATTTAAGCCGTAGTAGTGGTATTCATTGATAAAGAGAGATTTGAAGTGTGAAGATTATAAATAGCCTTAAAATATGCTCCATGATCCAATTTGATATGACACAAAGGGAGTTTATGAATGGCAGATAGAAAATAGTATTAATAACTGGATTCTAATGAGATTTCAGCCGCCTACACTGTAATGTAATTCCAGTAGCTTTTTTACATTTTACGCACAAGTACAGTTACAAGAACTTGTCCATGTGATAAAAAATACTGGGCTTGTATTAATAACAAAGAGCATAGGCGACTAGACATCTATTCTATGTAGCGATTAATAGTAGTTTAGCCCGATAGTATTATCATATCATATCATGTCTGTATAGAATAATCCTAGATTCTATATTTCTATAGAGTGCTAGAATAGAGCCGGTTAAAGTGTTGAAAAGTAAGTAATCGGTGGGACAGGGAGTTAGTTGTAGATTTGGTAGACGGACTGACGGATCTGTCCTAAAAATCTCTCTCCAAAAACTCTATTCCATTGGAGTACAAAAGGCTGGAACTGATCCCAGTCGAGTCAGCCACTTCCGAGAACAACTCATCGAATTTGATGTGATTCCGACGAACTTGCTTTTTTAAACGCTTAACGCATCCAATCGAGCTGACTTGAAGTTAAGAGGAATTTCCCTCTCTCTCTCTTAACTTTAATAAATGTAAATGTTGATGTTGATAATTTGCGTTGGAAAGCAATGCGGAATTTAGATACAAGTTTGCTTAGCAAAGAGAACGAGATAGTAAGGTTTGATTGGGCTTTATAGTTAAATGTGGTTAGAGTTAGAGTTTGCAATTTACAATATCGTGTTATCGTCAATTGGCTCTGATGATGTCGCAATGGGATGAAGGAGTATATAGGAGGGCAGATAGGACAATTATCGCTCAGTTCTGACTTTATGCTCGTGTATGAATAGCACGAAGAAAAATTTAGTAAAAATCCTTCTCGGGACATGGTAAATGGTAAATCCAATGCTTTTTAAGTTGAGTTTAGTAATGGATTGTGCTGGAATGGAAGAGTATTCATATTTTCCTTATGTTGTGCCATGTATAAAATAATATAATATTTGAGCTGATGATCATGAAGTTAAAGTTTGGTTTATTTTTCAGCCGAGTTTGTACTGCTGTTGTTGGCTTGTGTAAATGTTAAAAAAGGATAGAAGAGCATTATAAAAAGGTTTGGTAAAAAAGGCTGAGGAAAGGGATAAAAGTACATAGGGGCTACGTGTAAATTGTAAATGGTTCGAGTCAGCTCATGTTCCCATGTTATTTCCTATATCTAAAATATAATATTAATTCTGTTCTTCTGGTGAAGTTGTTGGGCCTGAAGGGAATGCAATGCTGAATCCATAAAGGATATCCTTCGCTTTTTCGACTAAAGTATGGTATCATTACGAGGGGACCGTAGGAGCGTTGGTTTATACGACCAGACTCCGCCTGCTTTCCTTCCACAAAATTCGTCCGACTCTGTCTCTCTCCCCAAGTAAGTTTGGGTTTGGTCTTCCATAGTTGGAGGATATGAAGAAGCAGTATGAACAAGAACCAGTGCTTCATATGAAGCTATAGGAAAGTGCAGACTCGAAGTCGAACGAAGCTTCATGCTTCGAGTTCCAACCTTCTTCCAATTGAACCAAAAAAGTACCAGGTTGGGAAGTTACCAAACCAAGCCCAACCAGCTTTACCATGCGAAGTATAGGAGGATTCTTCTCTTTGGTCTGATGATGCTGATGATGATGATTCTGGTGATGCTGATGTTATGTTCCTTGGGTTGGCATGAAGCTAAAATCCTAAAACACCTAACCAACTTCACTTAACGAAGCTGAAGCTGCTGCAAAGGAAGGTGGAATGGAGCTTTTTGAAGGGATAGATGAAATGGGTTTCAAAATGGTTAAAATCGAAGACTTTGCCCTGCGCATCAATTTTTGGGCCATGGTCCTCCGGAAAATAGCCGAGTTTTGACTTTTGACGTATTTTGATGTCGGGGATGGTCGAATTGGCCGGTGTGTGTGGAATTTGGTGTCGAATTTGATGATCACTTGGGGAAGTTCTATTGTAGGGATGTGGCTTATCCACAACAAAAAAACCGGAATGTACAGTGAATGACTGTTGTTCTGTAAAGGGAATTGATGCCAAGCTCTTCTCACGTAAACGAAGAGTTACCTCCTCTTCTCTCTAAGTTAAAAACAGCTTTGAGTCGACTGGGATGATACAGTATGCTGATTTCTTCGTATTTACAGATAGAGCCTATTTGTTTTTAATTGGGAATTTCATTTAGATTTACTCATTCATTTCCCCCATGTGCTTCTCCTCCTTTCACTTTGAGGAGTGAGAGAGAGATGAGAGCGTGGTGGATGGGAAGAAACTGGATTTTTTGGGATGCTTTCACCTAAAATTATATTTAGTATGGTTTGATGCGAGGTTAGAGGCGGATATGGAAGTTCTTAGAATCTAGGATGAAGTAGGATGATGATGAAACCCTATTGGGTACACGTCATGATATTATACAGCACTACTCGTATGCTGGTGTAGTTTTGTAAGATTGCACTTATCTACCTACGTGACTGACTCATGACCAAATCCAATATCGTCATCTCTTCTCAGTAGTAGCATGTAGTTAGTTTACTAACTGACTTTCTCTTTTTTTTTCAATGTGCTTGTGCTAATGAGGGTTTGGAAATGCGATATGGCGTTTGCTTTACGTTTACAGCATCAAGAGTAGAGACAAAGGATTTATGTTGTTGTTAGTTTCTATAAACTTCATATGAAGTTTATGAGGTTGGTTGGGATTGTTAGGTCAGAGGTCGCTGAAATATAGCTAATAAATATAGCTTCTGATTTTTATTTTCTAGTTTCTAATATGAAATATTTATGATTGTTGGAATTTTAATGTTGGATACTTATGGTTTTTTGGATCTATTTGATATTTCAGGTATCAGAAGGAGTTGCCCGTTAAGATAAAGGCCCGAGGGAAGGACCCCTTCATTAATCACGATGAATTGGTGACCTGTATGAAATGGAAAATGGCGGTAAGTCACAATGATACCTGTTGTGAATGATTGGAATTTTGACTTTTGGCTGCTTCAGATAATGAATGATTTTTTTTATAATTTCAGAGAGGAAAGTTCCGTCCACGACTCAAGGAGTTGGTAACGATGAACTCTCCTCGTGTTGTGGAAAACGAGTCCAAAAAAGCCTTCCGTGCCCTTTTCAAAAAGGACGACCTCGCCGCTGCCATTCAGTATCTGTGTAATCTCAAGGTACGGACTACTACCATACTTAAATTAGGATTTGGTCTGTATTTAATGTGTGAACACAGTGACTCATTGTATTGTTTTGTACCTATATCCAGGGAATCGGACCATCCACCGCATCAGCGATTATGACCGCAGCTGCACCTGACCGAGCGGCTTACATGGCTGAAGAATGTCTGGCTGCTGTTCCAGAAATCGAAGGAATTGATTTTACCCTTCAAGAGTATCTTGAACTCCTTAAGCACATACAACAGGTGGGGGATAGAACCGTTTGACGACGAGGTCATAGTTGAATTGAAGGATAGGTTTTAATTTGGTTTATCGATTGCTTTTTGGCAGGCTGTTGATAGACTGGGAGCGAGTGAGTGGAATCTACATCAAATTGAGTTGGCCTTGTGGACTCATAATGTTCTTCTTACCCATAAACCTGAACTCCTTAAGAACTTGGATGCAAATGGAAATGGGGACGTTGTGTTGGTGAGTGACATTTGAAAATTAGAAATTTAAATACGATGCAAACTTGAAATCGCTTTTACTGACTGAGTTTTTATCGGGTATTATAGCAGCAGCCTAATCTGGCCGTTCAAGAGGATTCACTAGGGTCTACCATTTCTTCCGCTGACTCCAAGATTCTTAGTGAAGACGGCAATTCCAACATTTCCGCTACAGGGTCAAGTGAAGGTAAGTTACTCATAGTCATTTATGATGACTACATGGATTCTACCACAAGTTGGGTTGACTTTTCTCAGCCATGAATGAGATGACTAATAGGATTTTTTTCCCTTATAGCAACCGGAAATGAGGATTCTAATTTAGGAACTGTGTCTGAATTGGGCGAAGATTCTAACTCAGTTGATGCATTTGTCCTGAGTAAGTTCCTTTGATTTTGTTGAAAATGTCATCAAATTATAGACCTTTTATTATGAATATACATTAATGAATTATTTTTACTTTCTTTACAGAACACAAGAAAAACGGGAATTCGGAGGGTTTAAACGGTATTGTAAAGCACGACGGTCCATCATCCTCAGCAGAAGAGGAAGATGAAGATCATCCTGCAGCGAAGAAACTTAAGTTGGACTTGGAATTGGACGAGCCGACCGGAATTCCAGTCCCCGTGGCCGTAGCAGTAGCCGTAGAGCCAAATAACATTTGAAATCTGACTAACAGTACGACACGTCGTTTTCTCCAGAGAACCCAAAATTATTCGATAGCATGACACGATTTGCTATATAAAAAAATATACTACTGACTATATTTGTGACTTCATTACTACTAACCCGCTGTATCCCATCGAAGTGATCGACGAGAGAAAAGACGGAAAAAGAAGGAAAAGTAATTACTTAAGAACGAAGAACTGATGACTACTGATGCGTACCAGTTGTTGATTACCTTATTATTTAAACAGAATTATTATGGATTGTATTTAAACATGTTGAGTCGACCGGCTACTGTTTCTAATCTTATTATAATTGTATTTTAGAGGGTAGTGATTTGTAATTATATATTATAATTGTGTATGGATGGCTACGAGTCTTTTTCTTTGTTTTTGTTCTCTTTTTTAAGGCGATGCTGCAAAACTATTTACGTAATTGAATAGTTATACATTCCTATCAAAGTACGAATTGAATAAAAGTATTTGTGGCGGAGGCTCCTTTTTACTGAATTTTCGACTCTGATTTTTATGGTTAGTAATCATCCTAGTATCCATATACTCTGATTCTCTGCATTTATATGATTGATCAGAATTAGATTTCCCTACCCTGAAGCATTAAGCATATTAAAACGCTATTCAAAGTGCGAAATGAACTGAAGTTTTCATTGGAATTAAAAAAAATCACGAAAATTCAACTTAGAAAATTGCATGAAGTTGGAATAGCTATCTATTTGCCATTTTAATAAAATTATTTTTCTGTAAGATAAATCCTCCGGATTACAGTCCCTCAACTATTTGAATGCATCGACAAATATAGCAAATCCTGAATTCTGAGACCCATGCTTCGTTTTGATTTAATGAGAAATCGCATTTGGAAGGTACACGATTTCTGCGTGAAATTTATTGCGTTTTCCTCCTTAATTTTTCTTAAAATCAAATACATTGTCATAAAATCATGATGCACGGACCAAAAAACGGTTCATGTTAAATCAGGTCCAGGTATATCGGGTACTAAATATAAAATCTTTATTCAAAAAGTTAAAAATTAATTCAATCATAATTGAATGACACTTTATCCTATATAATTTCATAAAACACAAGTTTTAATCGCATCACATAGTAAGTATACGTAAAGACGATTTGATCAACTATAAAACTACCATTTTGTTAAGCTTAATTATGAATTAGGGATATTTGTTTTACGATTTTAGCTTCTTGGCACGCTTATCGGTTGTTGTACTCTCAAACTATGGATGAGTATCTGGTTTAGAAAAATAAGAGTTCTGACATAATATAACAGATAATTCTGGGTGACTAGGTTGAAGGCTGGATATAATGTCATGATTTAAAGGTTGAGAGCAAGTAATGGGTTGTAAAAATCATATAAAAATAAGTTTGAAATATATTTGATTTTAAGTTGAAGTCTCATTTTCAAAGTATAAACTGTTTGTAAGTTTGAGTAAGCAGTGAGTATCATGCTTTTGTTGATGGGAAGCTTTAGAGCATTGGATCTGCTGGTGGAAAAATATTTGCATCAACATTTTTCTGATTTTTTAAGGAATTTCCCCGTTTTTGCATGAAAAATGTCGTAAGTTTTTTCATAAAAACTTCGGGCTTGGATTTCTATTTCTTGCCATATCCACCACCACCACCACCACCTTTATCACCTGAGCCACCTGAACTAACGACATGTTCATGATAATCCCCATGGGAAATGGTTATCTGGACTTTGCCCCCTTTATCGCTTCCTCCGCCCCCACCCGATGGGGCCCCATAGTCTGAAGAAGGTGCACCGTAGTCCGATGACGGTGTTCCATAATCGGACGCGGGTGCCGCGTAGCTTGAAGATGGGGCGCTGGCGCTGTAAGCGACGCTTTCGCCAAAATCGCTCGAGTAGCTTCCACTTGATGAAGGGACGGCGTAGCTTATTCCTGAGTCACCTTTGCCACCCCCGCCTCCTGATGGGGCGCTGTAAGAGCTGCCCCCACCCTCTGAGCCTCCACTAGGGGCGCCATAACTGCTGCTCCCACTTGGTGCCCCGTAGCTAATGCCCCCACCTGAGCTTGGGGCGCCATAACTACTGCCCCCACTCGGTGCCCCGTAGCTGCTGCCTCCACCTGAGCTTGGGGCGCCATAACTACTGCCCCCACTTGGTGCCCCGTAGCTGCTGCCCCCACCCCCTGAGCCTCCACTTGGGGCGCCATAACTGTTGCTTACTCCTTTTGAAGGGACGCCATAACTACTTCCTCCTCCCCCTCCACTGGGGGCACCATAACTACTGCCCCCACCCCCTCCATAACCCCCACCGCCCCCGCCAACTGAAGGGACACCGTAGCTACTTCCTCCTCCAGAATCCCCCTTCCCTCCTTTAATAATAGAATTTTATTTTTAAAACATTTAAAAAAATAATTATGATGTATGCGAAAATCTAATTAAATATTCTTGATTCTTAAGTACCTACACCTAAGCCCCCACTACTATATCCCCCGATTAATAGCATACACTTACCACCTTGTCCACCATATCCGCCTCCACCTCCTAAAAATACACAAACATTTTCGTAAGTGATAATAAAAATTTTCCATATGAATTTATTGGTTTGACCTTCAAGACAAGAGCCTGCTTCCAAAACACTCCGGAATTTAATTAAATCAATCTCAATTAAAATCAAAATTTTCAATCTCATGACATCTGAGAAAATTCTGGAATAATTGAAGGTTAAAAATGACACAGTCGTGATTTTGAATCTTTTTATTCAGCTCGAACTTTTTTCCAAAGAATTTTACACATAAAAACCCTCAGTTTATCGGAATCGGGATTTCCTTGAAATCTCAAAGGCATAAAATGACAATTAGTTCAATATACTGACTATTTGACGAGTTGTAATTTAGAGTTTAAAACCTTGAATAAAAACCGATGATTAAAATTAAGTATCACTAGTTACTACAGTTAGTATTTGTCTTATAGTTAGTTGGCTTCTTGATGATTTATTTGTACGAACCTCCGCCCCCACTGTAGCCTCCTCCCCCTCCGGAAGGAGCCCCGTATGAGTCGCTTACTCCTCCACCACCATGTCCTCCACCGCCACCACCTTTTCCGTGGCCACCCCCACCGCCCCCGTGACCGCCCCCATGACCCCCACCGCCCCCGTGACCGCCCCCATGACCCCCACCTCCACCGTGACCTCCACCGCCTCCGCCTTTTCCGTGACCTCCTAATAAGGAAAAAAAATTAGAAAAAATATATCGTCATCAAAGTGCATAGATGTTTCCTGAAGATTTTAAAGTTAAACATAAGTTTACTTATGTTCAAGTCAAGTAAAAAATATGGTTTTGACTTACCTCCGCCGCCACCGCTATATCCGCCACCTCCACCTCCGCCGCCACCTGAGAATAACAATACCAAATGTAACATTTTACGATTTCAAGGGTCTTAATTGGAAAATTCATAATTTAGAAGGAAATTTAACGTTTTAATCTGTGCAAAATACTAAAATCTCATGACTGAAAATTGTGTAAATTCATACCTTTTGGAGGAGCTCCGTAACTACTGCTGAATCCGCCACCTCCCTTTCCTATATTTCCACATACATAAATTCCTAAGTTAAATTCAAATACAATGAATTGTTAGTTGGTTAGTTTAATTACAATTATAAGTCTCCTAGATATAAAATGGCAATTCTTAGCGTTGCATAAAAAAACGTTCAAGGCATGATCAGCCTTTTTATTTAAAATCACAAATTTTGTTTCAGATTGCATGTTTAGTTTACTTGTGCAATTAAACTGAAAAATTGAGCCATTTAATCTCGCGTAGCTGTTAAATCCAAAACAGCACAGACCATAAATTATAAATTATAAGTTCATAATTAAAGTTCAGCTTGAGGGAGGCAAAGTGCAATAAAATGATAAGAATTATGATATTACCTCCACCGCCGGATGGGGCACCATAACCCCCACCACCCCCGGATGGGGCACCGTAACCCCCTCCACCCCCTCCGCCATCACCTGTAATTCATCAATTTCATTTAGGACCTCGATTTTATGGCAATACCGAAATAAATCCCCACCTGTTTTTATTTACTAGGTTTTAAAAACATAAGTAAGGATCTAAGGATACTTGTATTCTAGAAATAACCCTGAAATTACTCCCCACTCTATAATAAAGGCGCAGGGGCATTTAATTTAGTGTTTCAAACTGTTTCATTGTGGGTTAAATTTTATATTTTAATCTAGTAAGAATATATAGACCAAACTTACAGCAATATTAAGAACTGTCTACACTCAAGTAAAAGATTGAGACTTGGAAGAGGTTAAAGTTAAGCATAAATAAATGTATCGCTACGTTCATTCATAAGTATTAATGAATTATTATTTAGGTTTGTCATATTAACCTTTTCCTCCTCCTCCGCCACCCCCACCATGGACATGGACGTGTAAGTGACCGCCTCCACCCCCTGGCCAAAACAACCATTTCATTTTAATAAATATATTTCTAAGAGATTCTTGTATGTTTTTTATCTCTCCGAAATAATCTAAGCAAATTGAAAAATGTAATTGTAATTTGTTAGGTTCTGTACCTCCTTTGCCCCCACCACCCCCACCGATCGCGGAATAACCCCCACCGCCGGGACTGAAACCTCCATCGCCACCGCCTCCGCCCCATCCACCCCCACCTCCTCCTCCTTTACCTCCTCCCCCACCGCCGCCATAACCACCCCCACCGCCTCCTTTATCTCCACCGCCTCCGCCATAACCTCCTAAGTTTAAATATGTTAGTATCATTGGTCGGAATCATACTTTTTTGATTTAGTTTCGAGATAAACCCGGTAACCCCATCATTAATGAATTCATTAAATGAGACTGAGGTAACCAACTTTAATAAATTAATTAATTTTAGTTGGAAAAGTAAATTACCTCCACCGCCTCCGCCTCCACCGCCCCAACCACCCCCACCACCTCCTCCTTTATCTCCACCACCCCCGCCATAACCACCTAAAAATTTTCGAAAAAAAATTAGTATACCAATTTCAGTTTTTTCTAGTAGATTGCCTATAGTTTTGAGATATACCCCGAAAAGGGGGTAACATGGCATAAAAAATTAAACCGATTTTCTTTTCACAAATGAGACAATTTTGAATCTAATAATTAATCAAATTCAATTACCTCCACCTCCACCTCCCCCGCCTCCGCCGCCCCAACCACCCCCACCACCGCCTCCTCCTACTGGAACTTTTATGATTATGATCTTTCCGCTTTGACCTAAACCTGAAAAAATCAGAATCAGATCATAAGTTTTTGTTGTAGCATCAGTGTTAACCGGTCTGTAAAAAGTAAGTAGCGTTACATCAGGATATTTAAAATGTTTTTAAACAAATTACACCATTTTGTTCTGTTATTTTCAATATTGATCAAGGAAATTGATTTCAACAGCTTCAAAAACAAATAATTAGGGACAATAAATTGGCCGGAAACTGAGTGCAATTTATATCCCAAAATATGTAAGTTATAAACTCAAATCACCGTAAATCTTGCTTAAAGCCCCTGTTTGTGCAATTATGTTTAACTCTTTGAGTGTTTTTGAAAAGAATTTTAAATAACCTCACTGGAATGCTCTATTGAACTGGGGGCTCAAAATTATTTAACTACAAACATAATATGCTTGTATAGTTCCATCATTTTGAAACATTTAAAATCGTTAAATCACGCAAATATTATACGTGGGGACTTCATTCCAAAGGTATGGCCAAACATGGGCCAAACCTGGGGTTTAGGCTAACCACACTTCATATAGTATTTTAAATTTAATTCACTGCCTTTCAAAACCCCCCGAAATAACTCCCCATTCCTCTTTAGTCATTTGCGTTAATGATTAAAATGCCATCAAACTTACCACCTCCGCCTCCACCTCCTCCCCAGCCACCCCCACCGCCGCCACCCCCTCCAAATCCACCTCCTCCCCCTTCGTAACCACCCCCTCCTCCTCCTCCTCCCCAACCTCCACCCCCACCGCCATAACCACCTCCACTTTGTCCGCCTCCTCCACCTCCCCAACCACCCCCACCTCCGCCTCCACCATGTCCTCCTCCCCCTCCGCCTTTTCCGCCACCCCCACCTCCTCCTCCCCAGCCCCCACCCCCGCCACCTCCTCCTCCTCCCCCTTTTTTGCTAAATAATTTCTTAAGTTTCTTGAAAATCGCCTCTGATTCCTGAACATGGAGGTTCAAGATGATGGCGAATATCAGGTAGATGACGACCTGTCAACATTTAAAAGAAATCCTGAAGCATTCGGGTTTTTCTGGCTTTTTGAATCTTAGGATTGCTAATTGGTAACATTAATTAATAGATACATCTGGATGAATTAATTTTAATGAGTGTTTTTATACTATTTAATTTTCTAAATAAATCGCAGCAAATTATAAGACCACCCTTTTCAAGGGTTTGATTATATAGAGCACTAGAAATACAGCCTTTGTAATTCTATTCAATGACGCTTAAAAAACAAATGAGGAATTTTGATTAAAATTGGTCAGATCATATTAGAATTAGAAATTTGTAATTGGATTTCCGGAATTGAATCATACTCATTCATAAGGTCTGAAAAATGCAACTCCAACGAGTCTATTTGACGTGATCTCATATATGCAAAATAAAATACACTTAATGTTTAATAATTTAAAAAATATATAAACATTAATCATGAAACTCAACTAAAAAAACAAGCCGAGTGTCCAGACTTTTCAGAATTTGTCTTAAAGATTTCGAAATTTTCTTAATTAGTTTCCGAGTAATTAATTAAGAATCAAACCTTGTTTCGGGCCGTCATTTTTCGAAAAGTAGTTCGAAACTTCACCAGTCCGTTTCCAAACCTTATCCGATTTTTTTATTAAAAAAATCCCCCAAAAACAAGGACACTTTCAACTTCCACAAACTCCAACTTCCTCCTCTAAACTTCGCCTACTAAACTGAGCTAAAATTTTAAGATTTTAAAATTTTTAAATGTTAAATAACATTAAGTACTAAATATTTAACTATTTGATAACCGGCTAGGCCTGGCAAAGTTGCTAAGAGTGACTGTTTCGTAGGTGTGGGTTGAGGCTTATATAGACGGATTGGTCCTGCAAAGGGAAGGGGATCCCGATTGTTGTTCCAAATCCCATTGTTTCCCTTTCATTTTCGACAGAGGAGGAACAGCAACAATCGGGGTTCAACAATCAACAGGAGCTAATCCTCTTAGAAAAAATTACAACTGCAGTTAGTTGTAGTTTACATGTAATTTTTAGGTATTCCGACTACAAATACTGTTACGTTATTATTTATTATTTATTTAGAATTATTATTAATATTATGACTTGTAGTAGTTGTAGTACTTAACTAACCTAATGTTGCCATTGATTTTTCTCCCTAACTTTGGAGGATTTTAAAAATGTCAGATTAAACTGGTTTGGATTTTAAAATCCGTTAAAAGATGTTTTAAATTGTGTAATGAGTTTGTTTTAGCGACGGATGTCCCTAAAAAATGTAAATAAAATAGGTAGTACAATTAACTATTGAAACAGGTAAATGCTAACCCAGCGGTTCTAAAAGTGTATGATAATCGGTGGATTTTTTGAGATACATTTGCTGTCGGGAAGATTGAAATAATTCAACATCCGAATGATCGACAAGATTCTGCTAATTCCTCCGAAATCATTGAAAAACATTGGAGAAGATTGAGGAAAAACATTTCCTGTTTTACTGACAATCTAAGGATGCCAAATAGATTTGTATAATGATTTTATAAGTCTCTCGAAATAAGTCCCCACCCTCATCATCCGTAAAAAAAATGCCTCTCTTCTCCTTGATTTTGGACAAGGATTTTGTTTACGAAACTATAATTACATTTCTCCCGATTTTGTTGTATAAAATTAAAATATCAATAAATTCAGAAACATAATTCATTCACCACTGGACTTCTTAAATCTGTAAGCGAGTTATTAAATATTCAATCTCCATGTTTAAGAAAATGGGCTCTTAGGCTTCAAATTAACAAGTTGATTTCTATTAAAATCTTACAAATTGAAGATACATTCGTCATTAAAATAGCCCCCCCCCGGAATAAGTCCCCATAAACAACTCACACTGCTTTCTTCATAGTTTTGAGGACTCATTTGAATTTCGAATCAAGACATAAAAAATGATGATAAATTTTTTTTAAATAAAAGTTAAACTTATTAATTCCTTTTGCATTTGAATAATGATACATATAAATATTCGAGTGGATTTTTCGCAAAGGAAATCAGACTGCAATTTAATTCACTCTCCTCTTCCATTCCGTTTTGTCTATTTCATTTATTGCATTCAGTCAAGCCCCGGGTGGGATTTCAGTGATTTCATTCACAGGAATTGTAATTAACAATGAAGGGTTTTTAATATTTAAAAATAATATATGGAGGTACATGTTTCTAGCAGCCTTTTAAGTATTAGTTATTAAATTGTAATATTTCTGTCTCTAATATTATTATTATTATCAATTCAGGATTGAGGTACCAAGAGAATTCGAATTTCGAATATCTCTGCAACTTTGTACCAGGAATAGAGAGGATGAAACACTTTAAGGGTTCACTCTGTCCGTTCGTCTGTCCGTCTGTCGGTTCGCGCATTTATTGTCAGTGAAGATCAAAGCTCAATACATTTATCGGTCTAGGGCCAAAGGTCACAGTTTTCTAATATCAACCCTTTACCTGTGATGGATTGTTGGAAAGGTGCTATATTTAACAATGCATATGGCTTTACTCTATGGTTGGGGAAACGTGAGACTAGTGTACAACATGTCCCATTTGTCGGGCGACGAAGTTAACTGCTATTTTAAGTCTTGTTTTGTATCATTTCACCCTTTCTTGATGTACGTTTGCAACGGTTTATTTATTATTGCATAAAGTCTGTTGGCTTTTGTGTTTTTCTTGTAAGACTCGAAAAACGCCGAAAAGATGGATTGAGGTTGAATCTTGAATGATGAATGATGATGATGATGTGGTTTTGATTATAAAGAAATTACGGCTTTACAATAATATATTTGTAACTGCTTCTGAGACTATCTTTCAAGTAAAACTCGTCTCTAAACTACTTGTTAAGAAGAGCACCTCTGTATCGCATTGTAAGGTAGCAGGTTAGGTGGACTATGATGTAATGTATCTCTTTTGGAGCTTAAAAAATTCGTTAAATAATAAATAATTAAGTAATTTCGAGCCATTATGGGAGCTAAATTGAAAGTAGCCCGAATTTAGCAGTTTGAGATTGGAGAAGTCGTCAATCTTGTTAGGAAAAAATTGAAAGGGGTTTAATAATTTGTAGTTGTTGAAGGAAGTTAATTTTTAATGAGGTTCTGCAACAATTAATAACAATTATACTTGAGACACTTGGCCGAATGTATGAGGTGACAGTCAAATTAAGTGTAAATTAAGGCGTAGTTGCTAATTGTTTTTTTTAAGATGACAGTAAATCCCGGAATAAATCCTCACCTCTTTAGTGTTTGAAAGAGTGGATCCTCTAAATAAATCCCCACCCTTATTTAAGACAACTGTACATAAATTAATTTCGACTCGAACGACTCCTTTAAAAAGGTAAAAAATGTATTTCGTGATAATGTGATCTTTTATGGTTGTATTTTATTCCTTGTTATGACATAATTTTATTTATTAATGGCTGTGGGTTTAATTGGGAAGTAAACGATGATAATTTATTATTTTTAATCTAGCTTCAAGACGGATTGATGCTTCTGTAATTTGTTCTTATTGCATTAGAACACCTCAATAATGAGTCGATTTAATTAGGCTCATATCTTGAAAGTTCATTTTTTAATTAAGACATGTTATAAATGAATGAAACAATACAAGCTTTGATTTTAATTCCATATCCAATTCTATGAGCTATACTAACTTTTGAAAATTTCTCCACATAAGATCTGTACATGTTACTAAAATTATTACTTATTAATCTCTTAAGATTGAAGTTTTTAATGATGCATTTTTATTTTATATTTCTATTCATTTTAAACGTTTAAACGTTCAAACCAAGAAGTTTTTGAACTATTATGCTATTAAGTTTCGTTCCAGTGTTAAAATTCGTTACAAAAATTCGAAATCATGAAAAAATCCCTGTACAGAATATGCGGATTTTCAAACTAAATGCGACATTTAACAAATCTTAAAAATGAAATCATTTAAGATTCTTAACCATTGATCCAAGAGTTTAGAAAAATTTCTCTTTTCCGATTAACCTAATCTTCCCATTTCTCACCTTTACTTCTGAACCTCGTAAAATTAAGAATTTAAGAAATTAAACATGTCATTAGAAAACCGTTTATCTATTTTTAAATCTTAAACCTCGGTTAAAGTTAAGAAGAATTAAACGAGTTTGGGTATAGAGGCATTGTCAACGTGCTCAGGAAATTAATTTTTTAAACTTGGGTACTTTGAAGAGTACCTAAATCAAGATAATTCATAATTCATAACACATAACAGATAATTCAGAAGCTAGAGACTACTAGACTGCTAGAAACGAGGATAAAAAGTACAAGTGGTTAAAATCTAAAGATTTAGAAGATCTATTAAATAAAACTGTCTAGAATTGCGGTGGCAGTGGTTAAGATCGTGTGAAGAGGATTCATTATAAATTATTACTGAGAATATGAATAAAAGAACCGGATATATGCGGATATATGAGAAATATTCGAAAGGTCCATTTAAATGAGTTGACGAGCAGTTTTTGAGATTGGAAACTCCTCGTCGTAATTTTTTCTGCAAACATTTTAAGGAATTGGACAGGACTTGTCATCACTGTCCATAAGTGTCCGTCGTCGTGCCATCATAATATAATACGATCATTTTCTGCATCTCTATTATTGATGTTATATCGTCAGTCAGTCAGTCAGTGTGTCAGCGTTATTATATGCCAGGAAATGCATTTTATGAGACAGGTAGGGCCGTTCATAAGCTTCCATTTTTTATTTAATTTCTTAGTGAATCTGTTCAAATTTTATGGAATTTCATTTGCCTGGAATTATAATTAATGAAAACAGGGTCATTTATTAAACGTTGAACCGATAATGACATTTCTCAGACGGTTGGTGACTACGTTTTAAAATAAAATTGTCGTAAACGTAAACGGCTTGTGTTCTTGGACATTTAATAGATTTTGAGTTCATTTTTGACACATTTTTTTTACGAATTTCGATTCAAGCTGTCTTTAGAAATTGGGTTTTGGACAACTTTGATGATTTTTGGTCTTTTAAATAAAATGATTAAGATATTAAACCTAAATATAATTTTGAAAGGAGAAATCAAATCCAAAAATTTTAATTAACAACGTCCATCAAAATAAATGCCAAACAAATTTTTTCTTGAATTATGTCAAGGTTGTACTTCCAAAATTGCAGTCGACAATAAATCAAGAAGAATAGAAATAAATTGGATATTTTTTAAACGATTAAATTATTTGAAATAATCAATTAAATGGTATTTGTAATATTGGCCTGTAAAATTCCTTAAAACTTATCACCCCCTAAAACTTCCCACCTCCAAATATATCCCCACCCTAAACAAGGTTTCAAAAAATCTAACCCAGTAGGGTTATAAATTCTAATTTACGGTCTAATTTCCACAAACATGACAGAATGGACTACTTCCTTGAGCAGTTTATAAACAGACCCTGATATTAAATTTGAGACTTAAAAATGATAAGATGGAACGAGAAATGATTTAATAATAAAACTCTCACTCTCATCTCCAATCCAACACCTCATCCTACCTTATAGTACGTTATAGTACATATGAGACGAGACTTCAGAATTTGTGGCCAATTTAACAGAAATGACTAATAACTATTTTCCGCTAAAAGAAATAGAAAATCCTATGCACATCCGCTCAAAATTACTCCCAGCAACTGTCATTTTATTAATTTCCAAAATCATATCCCACCGAGCTAAAGACAGTCTTAAACAAACTCACTTTTACTGAAATCTAAATGGGTCCCATGGGGTTGGTGCTTTTCAAACTCTCCAAATGGGTGGGGCTGTATTTCGGGGTGGGGAGATATTTTGTTTCCAAATGGACCAAAACGGACACCTACTAACATAAGAAATATTAATTAATTGGCGATACATTCTTTGGCATTTTTATAATTTTTCTGATTTGGGTGTTTACGCATTTCAGTAATTGCTCAAAAAAATTAACATCACTAAGAATATTATTTTTTATTTTGTTTCTTTTTAGGGTGGGGCTCTATTTCGGAAAGTGATCAATGTTTCCAAACGCTTCAAAATGCTGGGGTTCCATTTGGGGGATATTTTTTTCACAGAATCTGGCTATTTACTTAAAAAACGCCTTAAAAGCTTTCAAATCTGCATTTTCTGCACTACAAATGGAAATAATTTGCTCAACTTTTGAGCAAATAGGTGTAGTTTTTGCAATAATTTAAAATCATTTGTAGTAGCTGGTATTTGGCGTAAATTGAGAGATGGTCGACTGAGCAAAGTAAAGCAACTGGGGCCTTAAATGATTGTGTAATAAAGCTAATTATTGAGAGACAGTTGAATTGTATAATCCCATTGTTGAGCCCATTGTTGCCCATTCTCCCCGCTCCCCATTATTCAGGACACAACAGTTGGTCTTCCTCTCGACGAAGCAACTTTTCGTGTCAGTTTTTGGTCTTAAAATTGCAAATTAAGAGCTATTTTACAGAAGCTATATATACTATGTCTACTCTGTTATGAGGACATGATGGTGATGATGATAGGTTTTGAATTGTAAAATCTAAAATGTAATTCCATCTGCTCCAAGAGTAGTAATTTTTGTAATTGGAAAATTGCAATAATAGTTTGCTCCTTTTACTCCTGGTTCTATGTAGGGATTGTTGCAGAAAATGTAACAATTGCGACACCCTTTCAAGCCTCAAATCTTAACGATTTAATGAATCAATTACAATAGTGAGTTCGGCTCTTCTTGGTATCATCTACGTGTTTTAATTAATGTTAATAAAAATACTATTATGATTTTTCGACACAAATAACTTGAGTTTGCGGTAGAACTGAATTACTACCGACAATGTCTTTGATAGCCTCAAGTTTAAATTTTTAAATTTTGATTGCTGGGCCTTTAAATGCGAATCTATTAAATAAAAGATTGAAGATGTACATTTTAAAATCTCCCTTGACTTAAGCTTGTTTTTTTTTGCTCAAGATTTTTAGCAAGTTATGTGTCTTATGTTTTCAGAGAATTACGATCTATCAAGTTTTGGACTAATATTTATAATGAATGGGATTACTATAAATGCAATTTTATCGTATTCATTGTATCCCCCCTAATTAAGTCCCCATATCTTATAATCCTACTTTGTGATTTCATCTATTCATTGAAGCTTGTTCTTAAATTCCCACCGTAGTAGTAACGTTCTTATTAAATAATAAATAAATCTAGTTAATTACATAAAAAAAATAATCATAGCTAAATTCTAAAATGAGCTCCTGCTTTCCAATACAGATTATAATAATGAATAAACATTCAATTGACTGTTTACATTGCTTGTTCCCTCCTAAATTTATCCCTTAATTTCTAACGAGATATCTTGGTTTTAATTAGTAACCCTATTCAAATCTACAAATTAAGCACAAGTTAAAATAAATCCAATCTGCAAAATCAGCATGAACCCCAACCTAAAAATATCCTGTTACAGTCAAATCTCTAATTTCCTGGACTAAAAGGAGACATTAGGGATCGATGATTTATAAATCGCTCACCGAATTAAGTCCCCATGCATCCATTTATTCCTTCGACCCTACTAAAATCTCCTTACTAAGCAAAATTACGACAAATCCCCAAGCTCAACCCAAGCCTAAAAATACATCGCTACACCTGTAATTCGTAGGATTTCAGGGATTTTAGGGATCCACTCTGGTTTTTGGTGCATTGACGTCCACAAATTCCCTTCAAGGACGCCTGGATCTGAATTCGGGTTTTGCTTGAGGCGGAATAGAGAATACCCGGGTATTCTGCAAGTGTTGCAAATCCTGCTACCCGGATCTCCCCAGGAAGTCCATGTTAATTTTGCAATAATGGGAGGGCCTTCTCCAGTCCGTTGGATTGTCTACATCCCTATCGATTATTCCCGTACTGCAAAACGGGGCTATAGTGTCCGGAATCGGGGACTTCTCCCGCATTCCACGAAAACATAACATTGAAACCCGAAACAGTTTCTGCATCAGAATAACTCAATTGAACTTGATCCTCTCAACCTACAACCTACAGCTCCAGCTAAGCCTGACCAATAAAATCTATTATTACACATTAGGGCTAGGGATTTACCTTTTTATTCAATTTAAAACAGGTTGTGGTTCTGAATTTTAAGAATACTGTGGATTTTTTTTTTTTCGAAAATAGACTGGATTTTGATCCTTTGCACCTGAGAATATTTTAATTGTGTGAAAAATAAACCCTTTACGATAAGATTAAAACAGTTTGGCTCATTAAATCTATTTTAAGGGAATCCTAGCAAAATTTTTGGTTTATTAAATTTAAAACAGGCTGTAGTTCCGACTTTTTTTGAAGAAACTGTAGGTGGGTTTCTAAAAATTGTCTAGATTTTGATCCTATACAACTGAGAATATTTTAGTCTAATTAGGCACTTAAGAAAAAAAATTTCAGACAGTACTTGGGCTCAATAAATTAAATTTTAGGAGAATCCTAACATGATTCTCGTTTTTATTACATTTAAAACAGGTTGCAGTTCCGATTTCTATTGAAGAAACTGGAAAAAATAGCGCAGCTTTTGATCTTATATATCTGAGAATATTTAATCTTGTCGTAGTAATCCCGTTACAAAAATAAAATCTTACACAGCTTGACCAATAAAATATATTTATTACGGGAATTGGAATTCTAGCAAAATCTCGTTTTATTGCTTCGAATATCCAATCAAACTTAAATTTTAAAACGTTATTTCTATTCTACCAAAAACCGAAAAACACAAGAAAACCTGATAAATAAAATCTAATAAAAAAAATAATCTTTATCAAATTAGTTAAAATACAAAACAGGTTGTAGTTGCATATTTTTGGGGGAAAAACGTCAACACACAAGACATAACTTTGCTTCTCGAGTATTTCAAGAAATGACGAATTGAGCCGTTCATTTAGATAAAAAACTGCAGAATTCGCCGTTTTTAACTTCTAAAATTAACTTCAATGTAGGCTATATTTCTCCGGAAACCCGGAACATTTGTCCTAAAACCCCCGAAAAGCTATAGTAATTGAGATAAATGTCTCTGGAATGCACGAGCACCTTGTCGCATGGCCGGATACGGAATTACTCGATCGCCGGGCTCCGGGGCGCTGGGGCATTTAGTTGCGAAATCAAGTTAGAAGATGACTTGATTTGCAAACCCAATCAAACCGTGATTAAAGGGAAGCTTGTGATAGCTGCACCGGCCCCCATCCGCTGTGCCGGTAAATTAATTCGGTTTTTTAAATATCAAAATTACATGCAAATATTTTTTTCAAACAGCCCTAAATAAGTCCCCATCCCGCTCCGAAATAAAAGATACATTTTAGACACGTTTTGAATCGATTTAGAAAATCTTCATATTTAAAACCAGAATTAGCCCGTATCTGGTCCTTTAAATGAAAATTAATTGTCATATTAAAATTACTTCAGGGATCCGAGTCCAGTTAAATGCCTCTGTCAATTTAAAATTCGTCACGAAGGCGGACAAAAAATTCAGCAATACTTACAAGAAGTTAGAAGGACTGCTTAAAGGAGCCTCGGACCCAGGGACACACGACTACATCCTCTCTCCTGTCCGAGAAGATGTTTACACTGGGAAAACAGGTATGTCGATGTCGACAATGTTAAGAACTGTCGAAAATTTCGATAATTTTGTCGACATGTTTTTGTCGACAGATTTTTTTGAGGCCTGTGAACCGGACTCTGTGGAAAGGGCTGCGATTTCCTTCCCATTTTCGCTAAAGTTTCCAGAGGAGAACCTGCCATCACCTTTCAAGTCTCAGTACGGAGACTTGGAGTACAAGGTCGCAGCGTACATGATCCGGCTCCCCTCCGACGCTTTTGTCGAAATCGGGGATTATCCTATACGATTCAAGGGATATAATAATTTGTCTGTGAATCCTCTTGTTCTGGAGCCAAGTACCCATGAGACTACCTTTCAGGTTGGGATTTATGAAATTTCAGGAAAAAATGGGAAATTTCATGAAATTTAAGGCCTTTGATCAATGAAAATTTATTGTAAACCCATGAAATTTCATTTAAAATTACAGCCGATTTTTAAATACAAAGTTGTTTAAACTGTATGAACCGTTTAAAATATGCCCTGGATCGGGACATAAATTGAATAATGATTTTTAAAGTTAATCCAGAGCCAATTTTGCAATTTCTTATCACTTGGTTTTTTAGATGAAATTTAAGATACGAATATGGTGGTTTTCCTAAAACTTTTAGTCAGATCGTTGAAATTATTACTATTAAAAAATAAGCCCTTTCATTATGACTTTTATGACAGTCGATTTTTCAATTTATTACAATTTGTAAAATATCCTGAAAATTGTCATTTTTTGTTCCAGGTCGCAAACCCAAAAAACTCATCAGGCGTACCCCCAATCAACGCAGTCCTGATCCTCGAGAAGCGGGGCCTGTTGCCCGGAGAGGACCTAAACTTCGAATTAAACATCGACAACCCTAACGGGTTTGTTGCCAAAAAATTCTGCATAAATCTGGTTCAGTTGAAGATCTACAATGCGAATGGGGCGAAAAAGACAATGTTAGAGGGCCTCGACATTTACGAGAATAAGAGCGTCAGTAAGGGCCCTACGATTTCATACTCTGGCAAATTGACCGTTCCTCTCAAAAACTGTGTACCTTCCTATACGGAGAAGTCCGTTTATTCCGTTCTTTATTTGCTCAATGTAAGTACACCCTCCATGTATTGCTTTTTATTATAAATACAGAAACTGACCCCTCGAAATAAGTCCCCACCCCAAAAATATCCCCAATTTTTTTTGTGAAATCTGATTTTTTTCGATTTTTGACTCCTCTCCAGTACCAATTAACAGTCGGAAACCACCACGAGCCGTTGAAAGGTCAGGTCGAGATCATAATCGGAACGACCAAGGACCCCCCGATGGTTGAAGAGGGTCATGGGATCCGACCTTTGGACCTTCAGGTCGAAGGGAACCATCAAGTCCAACCCGTGAGGGTAAATAATACGTGCGAATTGGAAGATTTGATTTCGTCGAAACTGCCGGATGATTCTGGACTTCCGACGACCGTCTCTTTGCCACCCGGATACTCTCAGTTACCCTCCAAGGCTATGTCCGTGCTTTCTATTGAAACCCGTACGTATTTTTAAAAAAATTAAAAAAAAACTGCATAAAAAATTGATTAGGTGACAAAGGAGTCAGCGACAAATGTGTCAGGACAAAGGGGTCACAGCACAAAGGTGTCAGACGACAAGAATAATGAGAAAAAGGTGTTAGGCGACAATCTGAAAAAAATCTGACACCTGTTTGGCCTGACTCCTTTATCGTCTGACACCTTTGTCGCTGACACCTTTGTCACCGACTCCTTTGTCGCTGACTCCTTTGTCCTGACACTTTTGTCGTTTCACCAAAAAAATCAGAATTTTTTTGATTTTTTAAAATAAAATTGTTTTCCAGTGCCACCTCATTACGATGACCTAGAAGACTTTGAAATTTGAGAAGTGGACTGACGAAGCGGATTTTCCGACACAACGATAGTATATTCCTCATTCATCCTTTAAAAACAACTTCTATGCATTCGATTCAAAACTAAAGCTTATTGTACAAGGAGTACATTTTAAATGTGCCAATGAATAATTAAAAAACATAACTGCAATTTGCAATAATAGCGATTAAGGAGGTGGAAACTGTCTTATTTACCTGAAGAGGGTTTGTGATTTTATTGGATTTGAAAGAGGATGACCTGTGAGGGGAATTATTAAAAACTTTAACCGAACCTTTAAACCCTTTCAATACAAAATACAATGTCTAATAATAGCCTTTCGTCTGCCATTTACTAATCTTAAGTTACCAAATATTGTAACGATCACGCAATAATTGTATTATGAACTGCAGTCAACCGTAATAAATTATGTGCTTTAAAGTATGGGGAAATTGAAGCTGAGTTTTTTTTCGGAGAATATGTTGCCAGAATGGATGGGGATGTATTTCGGGGTGGGGAGTTATTACGTTATCCAGATTCCAGATTAATTTATCATTTCAGTTAATTTATGTTTTTAAGGGGAGATTTTATTTAGGGTGGGGATTTATTGTGGTTTTCGACAATTATTTAAGGGTGAATATGATCTTACTCTATGGTTGGGGAACTGTGAGACGTGTGTCGGAAAACGGCATTAAATGCTAATTAAAGCCTTGTTTCTTATCGTTTCGCCCTTTCTTTATGTGCGTTTGCAACGGTTTATTATATGGTATACAAATTAATTTAATTATATATAATCCGTCAGATTTTACTGTTTCTATTCATGTTATCATATAGTTCGCTCGTGCTGTTTTGAAATGTTGATTTTTTTTATCGGATTTCTATTTAAACGAATCAATTGAGCTTTAACCTTATTGTATTAGCAACATGACATGATACAGAGTAGATAACAAAAGTCGTTACAAGGTCACAATAGCTACAAGAACATCGATCAATTAGAATTTAATTTGTCAGTGCATTTTTTTAAATTATCATCACAAAATCCTACTTTATCCCTTGTTGTTATCAAAAGAAGATACTACTACTCTGTCGAGGAAGCAAAAAAGCGGTTTTAAATTAGAAATTATTGTAACGATAAGATTTGTAAGATTTGACGGTAATAAAACTTCAATGTCAAGTAGGTCCACGGTCAATGAGATTATGAAGCTTTTATTGCGAAATTATAGTGATTTAGATAAAAATTCGGATTATAAATGCAATTGCAGCGATCGAATTACTTTTAATCACCGAATTTTAGACAGTAGGGTACTTTGGTTCATAATTTTTCTCTGAAAAAATGACAAGACCGTTTACCATTTTTGGGTATGTTTTGGTCTTAATTGCGGACTGCATTTCGGCTCCAAATGGACTACCAATACCAACAAGGGTCCGAGGTATGGATTTAAAATTGTCAGCTCGCCAACATAATATAAAATGCGAGCTTATGATCTTGATATTTTTTTAAATTAAAGATATGGAAAAGAATCCAGAGCTCTTTGAAGGGGATATCATACTTCCTCCCGGAGGAATTGGAGAATTCCTCAAAAACGGTATGGTTGGGGACGAGTACCGGTGGCCGAATGCTACTGTCGTCTACGAAATTGACCCCAAATTTTGTAAGCCTAGTTTAGATAACAACTCATTTAAAGTTCTACTAACTGTAAAGAAAAATTAGTTAATTAATTGAAATTTTTAATGACTATTCAAAAGCGGAGGCGAGTTTTGAGGACCTCCTGGACGGATGGGAAACTATCAGGAGAAAAACTTGTATTAAATTCCGACATCGTACTGCTAAAGATGAAGACTACGTTTTTGTGACAAAAGGCGCAGTTGGTTCTGGATGTTCTGCAAGTGTTGGCAGAATTGGTGGACGACAGGTTAGGATGATTTTGTTTTAATTGGAAATAGTTCGATTAAGAGTAATTTTAACCAAATGAGGATTAAAGATGCGAGTTATTGGGTTTAAATTTGATATACTGTAAGTTTAACAACTAAAGTTTAACAAAGAAACTTATAGAAACCCATTCTATCCAAATTTTACTGAAACAAAATTTCACCTGAATTTTACAGGCGATGAACCTAGCACCAAGTTGTGTCAGTTCACAAGGAGTTATTGTGCACGAAATGCTGCACACGATAGGGTTTTATCATGAGCAATCCCGACCCGATCGAGACGATTCCGTCACGATCGTTTGGGACAAAATCGAGCCTGGAAGGGAGCACAATTTCAACAAATACGAATGGACGGAAGCGGTCACTTTTGGTGCCCCCTACGACTATGACAGCGTCCTTCATTATGCCGAGGCTGCTTTCTCCGTTGACGGAAGCCCAACTATTATCCCCAATGTATGTCATTTTTATATAAGTTCATGGACATTATACCGCGTCTTGAGCTCTAAATAAGACCACCGAATCACAGGATTTTAAGATAAATATGCCATGTGCACATGTGCGAGTAGGTGGGCTTGTTTGTAACGTTTGTGCGTTTTTATTATAGGTTCCTGGGGTCTCAATTGGTCAACGTATCGGAATTAGTGAGCTGGATGCTTTAAAAGCCAACCTGATGTACAAGTGCTAAGTGCCCGCTGACTCGTTAAATTATCAAAACAATTATGATAAAGTTAAATTATTTTTAGGGTCATGCTTAATTAGTTTAAAGACGAAATTTATTTTTTGATATTTCTGCATCAATCCTGTCAGAATTCCCGTGCTAAAGAACTTCTGCGCATTGTATTAAAAATAAAAGATTATTTTTATTTATTATTATTTTGTTATTGTTTATTCAACCTCTTATTGACCAGTAGTAGAATACATTTCACTACGTAGAACTAATTTCGACATAATACATTTTTTCTCGTCCATCAAACAAAAATACTTCGTAAAGGTCACAAAACATGCTTGATCCTATTGCATACATTTAAGTCACCAATTTCCAATGCAGTCCTTAGATTAACTCCAAAAAATTGCCCTGCCTAATGCCTCAATGTCCCCCGTTTTCATCTTACAATTAATTAACAATGGAATCGTTGATTCAGTACACCTAAAAATCTGGATGACATTCGAGGACATACTATTTTTATATTTATTAATTCCTTAATTCCCTGACCAGTTATAATTGCGGTATAAAGCTTGTACTTCCATTGATCAATTATTTTCTTTACCTAACTTACTGAAAGCCGCTTCTCTTCGTTCTATTATCCGAACCAGATTAGTTAACTCTAAAAACTCACCACAATAGCACCTATTACTCCATTTTATACAAATTATTTAAACCTGTCTTTCAACTTTACTGAAACAATTTAACAATTGTAACTTTAGATATTGTAACAATACAATTCTAAGTGGAATACATTTTAAATATGGAAATGCATAATTAAAAAACATTACTATTTATAGTAATAATTATTACGGAGTGAGAAACTGTCTTATTTGCCTGAAAAATATTTGTGATTCTTTTTTGGACCTTAACACGGATAGATAAGATATGACATTATAGCAAAGGTTCAATGTCAAGTTTGTCAATGAGGTTACTGCGAATTACAATGACTTCTATAAAAACTCCAACTTATATAAAAGGCAACTAATATTTAATCCCCGAATTCAGAGCATCAAGTACTTTCTTCCATAATTTTTCTCTAGAAAATAGCAGAAAAATGGCAAATCTATTTACCGTTTTGGGATTTCTTTTGGTCCTAATTGGGGAGTGTATTTCTGCTCCAAATGAACTACCAACAAGGGTTCGAGGTAAGAAATAATTAGTTATTTATTGGTATCCATTTAAAAATGTAGAGATTTTTAATTACTAGCTCGTGTATAAAATAGAACCGAGCTTATGATTTCGATATTTTTAAAATTAAAGATATGGAAGAGGATCCAGACCTATTCGAAGGGGATATCATACTTCCACCCGGAGGATTGGAACAGTTCCTCAAGAACGGCTTGATTGGGGACAGGTATCGGTGGCCTAGGGCTACCGTCGTTTTCCAGCTTGACTCCAGATTTTGTAAGCCTATTTTTAAATAACAACTCTTTAAAGTTTTTAAATTATATTTAGTAAAGGTGAAACCCTTTAATGTTTTTACCTTGTCTGTCTGTCTGTCTGTCTGTCTGTCTGTCCGTTCGCAGCATAACTTTCGAACGGTTTAATATTTTCAAATTCTTTTTTCGGGAATACATACATGACTTTCCTGCGGAGGCTGAGTTCGTTTGAGGACCGTGTAGGTCAAAGGTCAAGCGAGTAAGGTCAAAGGTCACATTTTTAGAGACCTCCGTACGTGCCTTTTACATCTTTGGAAAGGTACGGTCAAGTGTTATTCAAAGACGTGTATGACTATACTCTATGGTTGGGGTAATGTGAGAATCTTGTAGAAAACGACTCGCATGTGAACGGCAACGAAGCTAAATGTAATTTTACGTATTGTTTTTTGTTTGTGTGGTTTCATCCTTTTTTATGTGTTTGTAACGGTTTATTTTATTATTATAATATTTGTCTTCTCAGAGGTACTTTCAAAGCGTACTTTAAAAACTAAATTCGCTTAATTAGTCATAATTTGTAATTCAAAAATGCCAATTGAAAAGCCAACATAGAAGTTAACACGATCTTGGATGCATGGATCGACATCAAGAACGCAACTTGCATTAACTTCAGACCTCGGAATGCTAGAGACGTGGACTATGTTTTTGTAGCAAAAGGAGCAGTTGGTTCTGGTTGTTCTACAAATATTGGCAAAATTGGTGGACGACAGGTTAGTATTTTGTTTGATAATGAATAGTTTTATTACAATTCGGTTCAATTATCAGAGTAACACTTGTTATTATACTATCAATATCTATGGAGTAAGATTAAAGATATGCGAGTTATTACACAATTTTTTCACCACGAGGTATAGGAATATTTGGTATTGGAGTGTAAAAAAATTACATCTGAATTTATTTTCAGAAAATGAGCTTAGCTCCAAGCTGTCTCAGACGACGAGGGACACTTATTCACGAAACGCTGCACACGATAGGGTTCTATCATGAGCATTCCCGACCCGATCGTGACAACTTCGTCTCGATCGTTTGGGGCAATATCAAGCCTGGAAAAGAGTTCTACTTCCAAAAAAGGAATGTGGACACTTTCGGTGTCCCCTATGACTACGGAAGCATCCTTCATATCCCGAAGGATGCCTTCTCCATTAACGGAAACCCAACCATTCTCCCCAATAGGGTATCGATGGAAATTCATTGAACGCTAAATATGACCCTAGAATTAATTGTTTCTTAGGATTAATTTACCCCTCTAAATCTGAATTTGTCCAGTAATTAGAATACAAAAGCCACTTGAACTTTGGGGGCAAGTTAATTTCGTCTACTCTTTATCCCAAATTAATTCCCCGTTTTTGGATTCAGAGACCCTATTTAGTTTCGGGACTTGGTTTTGTTTGCCAATAAAACGTCCCGGGACTAAATATCATGATCTCAATTCTTTCTCATAATTTTTCTTTTCTTTAAATACCGATTTAGAAGTGCGATATGACATACGATCGGCTTGTTTTTATAAATTTGGGTGCTTTTTTAATGTAGATTCTGGGGACTCCAATCGGTCAACGGATCAGAATGAGTAATCGGGATGCTCAAAAGGTCAACCTGATGTACAAGTGCCGCCGGACTCGTTAAATTGTCAAAATCAATTTATACTGCTATGATTAAGTTAATTTAGTTTTGGGGCCATAATCAATTAAATTTAAGACAAAATATATTTCATGATTTCTACCGGTCAATTATAAGTAAAAATTCCAACAGTTTGTTTGTGGAATGCAATTTTTAAATTTATTATAATTAAAAAGTAAATCGTTGCGAGTTACAACCATTAATATTGACAAAATATATGTACATCTGACATGCATATTAATTACGACAGGCTGATTTGAAATATAATTAAGGATCAGTCCCACCATTCCTCATCTTCACTTGGGTTATCATTGTCCAAAGCCTCGTCTTCAAAATCACTTGAATCAGCCCAGCATATGCACGGTTGGCCAGGGCATTCTGGATAGCCCGACTAATGTTACCTTCCTGACCTAAACCCATATCCACCTTGACCTCAGATTTGACTGGAGATTGTCCTGATGATGTTTTCAGCTTGACTCCGTTTCTAATGGCCTTTTCATCTGAATTTTACAGACGATGAACCTAGCACCAAGTTGTGTCAGTTCGCAAGGAATTATTGTGCACGAAATGCTGCACACGATAGGGTTTTATCATGAGCAATCCCGACCCGATCGTGACGCTTCCGTCACGATCGTTTGGGACAAAATCGAGCCTGGAAGAGAGCGAGAGAGAAAATGTATTTCATTTACATTAAACGATCATGAACATTATACCGCTTCTTCAGCTCCAAATAAGACCCCCGAATTAACGGAGTTTTAGGATGAATTTGCCCCCTCTAAATATGAATTTGCCCCCTTTAAATATGAATTTGCCCCTAATTCGAATGGAATAGCCCCGACTTGAACTTGTTTGGAGACAATTTATCCCGAATTCATTCCTCACTTTGGGATTTATAGAGACTTATATTTAGTTCCGGGATTTCTTTGTTAGCTAATGAAACGTTATGGCACTAAATTTTCATCTCAGTACTACCTTGTATTTTTTCCCCTCTTAAATAGCGAACTTTACTGGGGACCTGTTTAGGAGTTCGATGCGATAGAGTTGGCTTATATCAATTTTTTATGTGTTTTATTATAGATTCCTGGGGTCTCAATTGCTCAACGTATTGGAATTAGTGAGCTGGATGCTTTAAAGGTCAACCTGATGTACAAGTATCCTTGACTGTTTAAATTATAAAACTAAATCGATACCGTTGTGATAAAGTTAAATTATTTTTCGGGTCATAGTTAATTAGATTAAAGACGGAATATATTTTTTGATATTTCTTCAGTCAATTTTCAGTCCAAATTTTCGTGTTAAAGGTGTTTAGCAAGAAGTTCTATGCATTCTGTTAAAAATAAAACCTTATTATAAGAGGAGTAATAAAATGCGCAAATGAATAACTAAATAACACAACTGCAATTTGCAATAATAATAATCATGGAGTCAGAAATTGTTTTATTTACTTGCGGAGGGGTTGCGATTTATTGACTCTGGAAAATGATAAGATTAGATGGATTGCAACCATAAGATATATATGACACTAATTAACAAAGCTTCAATTCAATGTCAAGTATATCCATTGTCAATGAGACTTGAAAAAATTACAGTGATTTCAACAAAAACTCAGTATCATACTCCAATTTATTTTAAGTCACAGAATTGTATCCCTCCATACTCTCTTCCATAATTTTTCTCTTGAAAATAGCCGAAAAATGTCAAAAATTACCGTTTTTGGGTTTCTTTTGGTCCTGATTGGAGAGTGTATTTCGGCTCCAAACGGACTACCAGTGAGGGTTCGAGGTAAGGAATAATTTTGCTAATTAATCGTACCAAATTATGAATTCCTTAATTAATAGCTCGCCTACATGCTATTAGATGCGAGCGTATGATCTCGGTCATTTTAAAATTAAAGATATGGAACAGAATCCAGAGCTCTTCGAAGGGGATATCATACTTCCACCCGGAGGATTGGAACAGTTCCTCAAAAACGGTATGGTTGGGGACGAGTACCGGTGGCCGAATGCTACTGTCGTTTACGAAATTGACCCCACATTTTGTAAGCCTCTTTTTTAAATTAAACACTCATTTAAAGTCTTCAAATTAAATTTAAGTTATAAGAACAATATTTGCCGTATCATGTTATCATGTATCAGTAGAGGTCATTTTTAAACCCACTTTCAAACCTCAATTTAATAAATTAAATTAGTCATGATTTTAAATTTAAAAGCGGCTGAAGATGTTAGCAAGATCCTGGCCGGATGGGACGAGATCATGAACACAACTTGCATTAAATTCCGACCTAGTACTACGGCAGATGAGGACTATGTCTTTGTAACAAACGGAGCGGTTGGTTCTGGCTGTTCTTCAAGCGTTGGCAGAATTGGTGGACGGCAGGTTAGCGTTTTGTTTGTTTTAATTTGAAAACAATAAAATTGACAAGTTCCCGAAGTGAAGCAAATAAATCTAGGTTATAATAACAAATAAAATTACATCGGAATTTTACTTCCAGCGAAAGAACTTGCTCCTAATTTTATTTCTGAAAATGTTCATCAAAATTTTATTTTTATTCGCAGAGAATGAACTTAGCACCAAGTTGTGTGAGTCGACATGGGACAGTTGTCCACGAAATGCTCCACACGATCGGGTTTCATCATGAACAATCTCGACTCGACCGTGATGATTTCGTTACAATCGTTTGGGACAACATCGAGCCGGGACATGAGAACAACTTCAAAAAATACGAATGGGCGGAAGCGGACACTTTCGGTGCGCCCTATGACTACGGAAGCGTCCTTCATTATGCCGAGGCTAGCTTCTCCATTGACGGAACCCCAACTATCGTCCCTAATGTATTTAATTTATATAAGAGTTAATTAACATTATACTGCTTCTTGAGCTCTAAATAAGACCCCCGAATTTACGGGTTCCTAGGATCAAGGGGCACCTTCTAAATATGAATTTCTCCCTTAATTCGGAGGACACAGGTCCATGTGGAGACAAGTTCATCCGAATTAGGGGGCAAATTCATGTAAAGAGGGGGCTTTAGCAGATTGATATTTCGCCCGAATTAATTCCCCCCTTAGGGATTTTACTTCGTTCCGGCCATAGATATGGATAGTATAATAACAACGGTTCCGGGTCCGGCGCTACATATCAATCTCCAATAGCTTGGGGACTTATTTAGAATTGTTCGATGCTGTGTGTTTGTTTATAACGAGTTTTTGTGCGTTTTTATTGCAGATTCCTGGGGTCTCAATTGGTCAACGTATTGGAATTAGTGAGCTGGACGCTGGGAAGGTCAAACTGATGTACAAATGCCCCCTGAGCCCTTAAATTACACAAATGAATGTAATAACTTTAAATCATTTTTCGAGTCCAATTAAATTTTAGAGTTATTTATGCAACATAATTATTTTTCAATTTATTAGAAATAGATGGATTTAAAACAGGAAATATTGACAAAATATTTGTACATGACCGTATGTGGCCAGCTCTTATTTTTTTATATAATTAGGGATCAGTCCCCCCATTCCTCATCTTCACTTGGGTTATCATTGTCCAAAACCTCGTCTTCAGAATCACTGGAATCAGCCCAGCATTTAGCACGGTTGGCCAGGGCATTCTGGATAGCCTGACTAATGTTACCTTCCTGACCCAAACCCTTGTCCACCTTGACCTCGGATTTAACTGGCGATTGGTCAGAGGATTTTTTCAGCGTTACTCCGTTTCTTATGGCCGCTAAGAGATTAGCGTTTGCTGCTGGGCTTTGACTTCCGGTTACTTGTCCGTTTCTTTGTTTAAATTCTGCGGTAGAACCGCAACTGGCATCAGTAGGTACAAGGGTTATTGTGGAAGGCATTGGGGGCGGTGGGGGTGGCCCAGGTACAGGGTTATTTGAAACGCTTACAGGATTTATGGGACTCGTTCGGCTTGAAGTTAGATCCGGGGAGTTTGGACAACTGACGAAGATTTCAGTGTCACTGTCTTCGGGGTTTTTAGGATTGGTGGGGCTCGGGCTTGACATTTCTGGTACATTTGTGGGCATGGTCGTGGGGGTGGTTTGTGGTACGGATTGTTTTGCTGTGGGTGTGGCTTCGGATAGTGTGGTTGAGGATGTGGCTTTACCATCAGGATCCGCTTTGGTTGGCGTGGCTTTTGAATCGGATTGTTTTGTTGTGACTGTCGTCTCGGCTTCGAGTTTAGTTGTTGACAATGGATTTGAATTTGAAACAAGTTCGGGTTTTACTGAAGGTTCGATGTTTGATTTTGGTTTCTCTCCAACGGATGGTTTCTTAGTAAATGAGGGTTTCATTAGTTTGCAGTCAGATTTCGGGGTTTTATCTAACGGTTCACTTCCGATATTGAACGGAGCATCTGATACATTCGCAGTGTCAACGTTTGGGATTACCGGCTCGGGAATAACGGGTAACATTTTGTTGTCACTGCAACTATTTCGGAGTTTTGGCCCTAATGGCTTTATTGGCTTTGTCAGAATCATTGGCTTGTCTTTCAAATCGGCTGACTTAAGTTCGAACTCGTTTACCGGACGGCTGGGTTGAACTGGAATAAAAAATGACGAATATTTTAATTGTATTACATGGGCATAAATCTTAAGAGCCAGTTAAAAAATATTGTTTTTCAAACCAGTTATACTTGGTTCTAAGCCCTCTCTGGCTTTTCTATCTTGTTCAAGAAGCCTCTTCCTGAGTTTAGGGTCCATGTTTTCGAATTCATCAGATAAAGGCTTATCCAATGGCAAGGATCCCCTTCGGTAGCCTTTATTAGTACAAAAATTTTATTTCCGTGGGGTTTAGAACATGGATTGATTTTTCATTTCGACATTCGACAGCTTTTTCAAAATTTCTATCATTGACTACTTCAATCTCGATTTTGACTAAAAACCAAAACTGAATTTTTCAAAAGCCATAATTAGATTCAAAACCTTTTCCAGAGCGTTGGTGTGACGCATTAACTTCTGTTTTTATTTTAGTCTCAAGATCTGATGTAGATGTCAAACTGGGAATTTTTATTGGAACCAGTACTTCCGTCGATTCAGCACCCTTCTTGTCATCAAATGTAAACACATTAGCTGCTTGAGGACCAACATTTTCTGTTGGATGAAACGATGCCAAATTAAGAGTCAATTAATTTTGAGGATTAGATTACCGAGTAAACCAAGTGATTAAATCGGCTGTTTTAAGTTCAATTTCGAAATCCGGTTACCCTTTTCTATCTGCCGATTTAAGCGTTCCATCAGCTTTGGTTCCATACTTAAGGACTGGTTAACTTTACAATCAGAGTCATCAAATCGAAGAGACTCTCGTCGTTTAACCCTGTTACCGAAAGGACTACCGTTTCCCCCAGACTCGGGTGACGAAGGGCTGGGGCTTGTGGTACTATGATCCCGAAGCGTCTGTATGTTTGCAGCAGCCGAATGCCTCCTCAACGTGACATTTGAAATGGGTTCTGAATTGTTTTCATCGACGGATGTCATTTCTGTTAAAATCATGAAATGTTTTGAGTTTTATAATTTCCAGTTAATTTAGGCTAACAGTAAAAATTAACATGTTAAATGGGTACCATTAAGTTTTGGTCGTCTTTGAGAAGAAGGTTTCAAGGTGTTCAAGAACTTCGCTAGTAGTAATATGTATCTATAGTTAGTGTTTTTGCTAAAAAAACATTAAGGTAGTAAAATGATCTTTAGTCACACTTACGAGGTTCTTGTGCAGGAGTTTTTTTCTGTTCCTTTGGAGGAGATTTTTTAAGCATCTTTAATCCAGCCTTGATACTGTCATCTGATATTATTGAAAGCCTTTTGACTTCACCGGTTGAAGGAGAGGAAGGATCTATTTTGAAATCGACATTTGAACTGGAATTTACTGTAAATCGCATTGAATTTAAATTGATTTTACATAGAAATATAAGCTAGGATCACTACCAGTCGTTGGGGAAGACTCGCCAGTCTCTGTGAGAGGGGGCTGGGTATTTTTGACCAATTTTGGACCTCCTTGAGTAATTGACTTTAACTGCTCCAAGAAATTAGGGGGTGGTGGAGGGGCTTTCGGTACATCTGATACCACGGGATTTGAAACATTTGGTACCACGGGGTTTGAGGCATCTGGTACCACTGGGTTTGGGGTTTCAGTTTCACGGGGCTGCGATTCTTGGGATTTTTTGTCCGCCTTGGAACCAGCTTTAATATGTGAACTCAACTGGGCCAAGAAATCGGCTGGAAGTCTGGGTGAACCAGGACTGAGCTCATCTTGACCTGTGACCTTTGGGGAATCTGATACTACAGAGCTAGGAGCATCTGGTACCACCGGTGTTGATGCAACTGGCACCACAAGCTTGGGCAAAACTACTTGATGGGCAGGTTGAACCCCATCCTGCTCCACGGACTTGGAAAATTTCCGGGATATCAACTCGTTCATTACAGCAGTCATGAATGTTATTGTTGGCAGTACCAACGGTTCTGAATATATTAAAAAAAACGGTTTTATTGCTTCAAAACTAACCGATTATTCAGGTCGTTAGTTAATCTAGTTTAATGACTTACGAAATTCCGGGGGGAACTGTAGCATGCTGGCAATGTTGTGTGGATCGGATTGATCATTATTGTTACAGAAGCTCTTTCCAACCCCCAAGAAATCGGTCATCGTGTCACAGCTAAAGTTCTCCATCTCGTTGTCCTTCCTGTTTTTGGGCCACAATAGCCCCCCAAAACTTTGAAGCCAATTAGTTGAGAACCTCTTTAACTTAAAAATTATTTATTAGCTTAAAAAAAGCAAAAATTGCCCAGATAGGGAAACGTAATTCAGGTCAAACTGGAAAAGTAATGTAGTTCAGTGATGATTTCAGTTCAAAAACCTGTCAAGGAATAAAACAAGTTAATCCCAGTCCAGTCCAGTTTTATTCTTTGATTATTTGCATGTTTGCTTTAGGCTTGAGTAAAAATTCAGGAAGTAGAGACATTGAATAATGTTTCAATTCAGCATTGCGTAAGAGTGTATTCAAGCTATCATCTTCCGGATACGCCGTATCGAAACCTATTAAAGAAACCGTCATTAAGTTAGATTTAAAATCGGTTGAATAGTATAATTATCGTGGTTAAGATTTAAGGATTGTCAATCATGACCAAGACAAGTTGACCCCTTCAGAAGTTGTTTTGTTTTGTTTCCCGAATGATGTTTATTAGGATCCAATGTCTTGTTATATTGTTTTCTTGTTGTTAAACAAGACTTTACTTCCTGCAATGCTATGAAAACATAAAATGTACATAATATTGAAGGTGCGAATCTGTCTGGGTTAAAAACCCTGTCGAACCGATGATTTTGATCTTTCAAGTCTGAAAATATTGTTGTTTGTTTATTTAATGGAACTGCTACCATACATATAACATAAGATACAGTAAAATATTTACATATCTCATCTCTTTTTTCACGGAAGAAGTTGAGCAAACAGGGTTCAGAAATGCCGTTGCCCGATAAGACGACTTGAAATATTCATGATTCTGCGGGGTTTCTTATCGGCCAAATAACGTGTAAAATTAACACTCTTCTGATAACATGATATATTTCCGGCATTTACTTAAGGAACGTTTCCCAAGCCCAATGAATTCCCAATCCACTCCAACTTTCCAACAAATATAGAGTTACAGGTTTCTCTTAAGCTTTAAAATAATTACATTTAATTGCATTTAAAAAAAATTAAAAATTAAGTTTTAAATAAATGGAACGCCCAATAATAGTCCCCATAAGAAGGATGGACCCAAGCATAAGAAACTCCGTCCATTTACCTGGTTACATAGCCTCCGATACATTATTCGGTTCCAGTCCTCTGTTTTTAAAGCAGTTTCAAAACCACAACAAAGACCTTGACTCCTTAGGCCTTGAAAAGCAACAGAACTTTCAAATCCCTGTAGTTAAACCAAGAAATTTACCAAATTCTCAGAGCCAGAATTATGCCAATAATCCCGGTCCAGTTGCACTCCCACAAATGCAAGTCCGACCTGTCCCTCTGGCTCGGAGGACCGTGTTTTTTACAAATGAAGATCAGTTGGGACTGGAAATTGCACCCGTACCGAAACCAAGACCCAAATCCAGTTTTGTGACATCAAATCGAGCTGAGAGAATCGACACGGGTATTTCCGGTTGGGTCCATGTCGATGAGACTGCGAAGGAAGTTACGGAAAATAATTATGTCAACTCTAATTGGGATAGATTCAGCGGTCAGTATCAATCAGGTAGGATTTAAAGAGATAAATTTTGACTATCGTAAGAAATAAGACCCCCGGAATAAGTCCCCAACTAGGAGGGCTCGATAAAGAAGCCACATTCCCCTGGGGACTTATTTATTTCATGCTACGAAAAAATGTATCAGTTCAGCCCTTGTAATATGATATTTTCCTAACTTGGAAACGGGGTTTGGACCTAACCTTAACCTGGTCAAAAAATAAAAAATCAAATTAATTAATAATTAACAAAAAATTAATTCTACTAGGTTTCCAGACACATGGAAAACGTAAGAGCCCCCATGATGACAATTATTACAACATCAACGGGAGCTACCAACCTCGAGGCCGGTCCGGGAGCAAAAGCCAGAAAAAGCCTCGACATGAATTGAATTCGTATTGCAGCATTCTGTAATTAATTAACTATTCTCAAATTTAATTAAGATCTTAATACTATAATAAAAAATATGTATACATTAATTTTTCATCTAATGATTAGGTATCGTAGAAAAATATCAAAATTCAATCTCCTGAAAAGCGTTAAGGGTGATTTGATTTCGTTAGTAGCATTAAATAAATGTGATGCGAATCCGAAAAGGCTCTCCAAAATAACTCCCCACCCACTGGGAATCAATCACAAATAAAACATTTCAATTTTAACTACAATAACACAAATAATACCTATTGGATGCTTCAAAAAATAGCTTCCATTCTAAATCATGTTAATGGTAGCATTACATGACATTATCATCCGATAAGACGCTACCGGAATAAGTCCCCAATCAAACTCATTAATAAAGTCTAGTTTATGCAACAGTTGAAGAATTAGAAATATTACAAGGAACAAGCTGTACCATATAGTCCATTCACAATGCAAAAAATCCCAATAAAATCTCCATCAAAGATTTAAAACGGTAACAAGATAATTTATTAAAATAAAGACTCTCTCCCCTCCATAACAGTTTTAAATAAAACATTAGCAACAAAACAATATATTAAATAAAATCATTTCAAGAAAAACACTCGGGTGGGATTGTCGGTGTGGATTTTGGCATTCAATCTCCAATGCCATGAATTATTCTTAAAAAACTCTTTAAAAACTTAAACTAAGGATCTTATTCTGCAGAAGAGAGCAAAACCCGAAGGACATTGGCAGGTGAAAGTTCATCAGGTCGGAGTCGCCTCTGCAGTTTCGTCTTAAGTTTCCCCGTCTGCTCGACGACTAAGGTGTGGAATAAGTTCTCTAATTTCTTGACCCGACACTTGAACTTATTTTGGCAGAATGACTCCCGTTTCATCGGATTTAGTTTCCCGACCATTCGGAAGGTCAAGACCTTAGGTTGAAGCCCCTCGGGCCAAAGCTTCTCGAGGAGCCAGGCTGCGGGGTCGACCATCGCGGGGGCAACGCGCGACACCATCGCACCCGTCTCGCAAACGAACTTGTTCATGCAACCGTCCACTTCTCGCCATTCGAGGTTGGAGAAGTCCTGGGGGATTTGACGGACGATGTCGTCCAATGTTTCCTGTAATTTAGGATTGGATTTAATGAATTATTTCTTTACAAAAAAGCACCTGGGGCTGTATTTTGGGGTGGGGATCAATTCCGGGGAGTCTATGTTTTTACAGGGGCCAGTTAAAATAGAGCCCCCGGGGGATTTTGTGGGATCTATTCTGGGGAATACATTTTTTAATTCGAAACTCGTGAGGAGTTTATGTGAGGGGGGATTTATTTATGAAATTACGGTAATAGGCCAGTAAGCTCAGAAACTAAATGTCGGGGTCACCAATGAAGTGGGGCAACTTGCGACAGTTTTTACCCACTTTGATACATAAATATCTATACGAACCTGAAGAAGGGTCTTCTTTGAACCAATCCCTTGACTGCTGAGGTCACGTTTCCTCCTTCCGGTTGTGATGACAGGGATGGGGATGAAGAGTAGAAGCAGAAGGGGCAACAGGAGCAAAAGTGGGGCAAGAAGCAAGAGGGGCAACAGAAGGGGCAAGAAGGGGGCTAGGGCGAGTAGCCCCAAACCCTTCGCAGCCTTTAGTGCCTTAAGGCCCTTGAGCCCCTTCAGTCCCTTCAATCCTCCAAGACCAGCAAGGCCGATGTAGTCCTTCAAGTCGCCCCCTCCGAAATCGTCATCATCGTCACCACCGCCCCAGCCCATGCCCCCGCCGCCTCCGTAACCACCTCCGCCACCGCCGCCGTATCCACCACCTCCTTGGCTCTAATAATTTCAGACGTACGATTAGAATTGTTATGATTTGGCTAATTACACAAAAAAGCCGACTATTGAAAGAAAGTCGTTAGGAAATTATGAGAGAAACCGTAGATGGACTTCCAACGTGCTTTGAATAACTGACTTTAGGCCTATTCTCAATATTGTGGTCATAACCTCATAAGTAAGGGTGGATTTAAAGAAAAGTTGTATTTCTCGGGTATATTCCTATTCCTAAAACAAGCAGGCCTTAAAGTCTAAAAAATACAGGGTTTATACCTGGATATTTAAGAAATCATCTGGAAATTCCAACAAAAACTGGTTTTTCTCGGATAAAAATTCAAAAACACTAGATTCTAGGGAATATTCACCCCAAAATGTTCATAAACTTAGGACAAAAAAAATTCAAAACTTACAAGAACAATAGGTGGGATAGCATAAGAGGCCTGAGCATAGCCCCCCGTGCCCCCTCCGCCTCCACCGCCCCCATATCCACCGCCCATAGCCTGGGGCGCTCCATACGCTGACGAGGCCGCGGCAACTGAGCCCGTATCTTGTACATGACCACCCCCACCGCCCCCGCCCCCACCTCCACTCCCACCCACAGTACTGTAGCTATTTCCAGGGGGCGAGTAGTCCCTTGCCTGTCTCGAACTCGCCTTATCCTGGCTGATCGCAGTAGCTAATGATAAGGTAGGGACGAGGGGGCTGCCCTGAACTTTCGATTCCTTCGGGGTGAATGAAGAATTGGAAATGGATGACGCTGATGACGCTGCCAGCGTCAACACGAACACAACACCCCCACCGTACCACATTCTTGAGAGGAAAGTCCGCATTTTAAGGGTCACTGGCACAGAGAAAGTTGAATTAAATCCGATTTCGGGGTAATCTGAGGACCCTGTTCACTTGCTAGCTTATCTAGTCAAAGTCAGATTTCCATTCTTGATCTCTGATGCTATTTTAATTTCGATTAAAATCTTCACAAGAAGATGAGAAGATTTCGAGGAGAGAGAGAGAGAGGGATGGATTGGGGAGAGTAAGACGGGACGGACTGATGGGATTTGGAGGTGATTGTAGGTGTATTTATACCTCGCCTGCATTGTCAACGGATTGAAATGCACCCAAAATAGAAAAGTTCATTTCTCCCTCAAGTTCAGGGAGAATAAGGCTTTAATTATTCAGTTTAAAGTAGGAGCATTAAAGTTAGAGATGAGTTAAACCCCCACCGACCAACTTGGGCTGATTTTCCCTTTGAAAGGAACAGAATTTACACTTTCTTTCCATCTGTTACTTCGCCTTTCCAAAGGATCGTAAATCATATCCGGTGGTGGTGGTCCATCTCGTATGTACATTCGTACCCTATTGACCTAATGTCACTAAAGGCACTCTTATCGAGGTTTATAGAGCCTCCGATTTTGATGAGGGACGAAATCCGGTCCAAACCCTAAAAAATTCCGAGTCAGTAACGCAGCGTTTAATATCGGAAGCTTTAAAGAGCATAGCTGAAAGTATTTTGTCCCTAAACTAAATATTGAGCCCTGTAATTTCAGAAACAGTAGTAGTGGGACTGTTGCAATAAACCTAATTAAAGTAACCAGGTATTATTAATGCTTGGAAATTACTAAATGGGCTGATTCCCACGAATTTCTATAGCTTATCGAAACTCATCGACGTATCGATCAGTGTCACACAGACAGAGTCTGCTGTCATTACATCTGTCGTAAAATGACCATGACCATGACACCACATTTCCTAACCGATTAAAAGCTCTCTTTTGAAGCTGACAAGGAGTCCAAGTCAAGATCTTCCGTATAAAAACAGAGAGAGAGAGAGCTCCATTTAAAACCTCGAATTTGCATGAACCGTCTGCTGTCTCTTCAAAGCCTTATATTTAAATCCGATAGGAATACATTCAGTAAAATAAGTCCAAGCTAGAATACACATCGTTATCCATGCATAACAAACGCCAGCCTTTTATCGCTGAGAAAGTAAACAAGAAACAATTAAAAGTCGTACTAAATCTTATTTAAATTATTCATCTCGTCCAGTAGCTGTTTAAATCAAAATAAAACATTATTATCCCTATCTCCTTTCATATCCAATTCCACATGTTATTTTAAAATTTTAATGCATGTTTTATGCCTCTCCATCTGCTATTAAAACTTCCGTATTTTTATTAAGATCACGACAAAAATATTATTAATCTTTTCTAAAGTAAATAAACCAGCATCAGCCTTCAGGAAAGTTATTGTGCTAATATAAACAGCCACAATTGCAAAATATGCATTTTAATAACCTGAAAAAGTCAAGCACGGATTTTTTTAAATTATCCTGCAATTTTTTAAATTAGCCATGAAACCCCGAGGTCCTATACATCTCTACTTTTAGAAATCAATCAATAATTAAGAGTTCCCAATCAACAATTGAACAATCGTCAATCAAGAGAGATTTGCTGTAGTATTTTTTTATTAATTGAGTTTAGCACTTTGATTTCACACTCTATTCATTCTTAAAATGTGTTACAAGCTTCAAACTAATAGTGACATGAAATAGCCAATAACACCCTAACCGATTTCTTTGTCATTGGAACAATTTACAAGACACGGGACGAACTGACCAACTGACCACCGGTGGATTTGCTTTATGAGATTCCTTGACATTGACAAGACAACGTATCCAAATGCCAAATTGACATCTTCTAAATAAATCGAAATAATGTCCCACCCTGTAATAAGACTATAGTAAAAAAAAAAATCAGAAAATTCCCAGCGTTATGACTCTGGACGAGGTAATTTACGACTAGAGCGAGACGGAATCTGTTCACAAATTCAAAAATAATTCACCTCCACAATTATTTAGTGGTAGCACAAAATAACATTTACATCCCTTATAACATTACCAAAATAAGTCCCCATGGTCAATGAATTACGAATCCTCAGCAGTCAGCTCAGCACCCTAAATAGTTGCCAATATTTACACCAGCCTGCCAACAGCTTAAAGAAATTGAATAGGTGATTAACCAGCAGGTTATTGATTATAATACAGTGAATCGGGCTGATTACAAATTAAGCCTGATTTTTCAAGAAACATATTGACATAATTGACAACTGCACCGGGACAAGTACAATACAAGTATAATAGAGTCCAATCGGGTCGGATCTTGGCCTTAATCTTAAAATCATATAGAAAACATGTATAAATATTATTATTAAACATTACATCTACCATCTACATCCCCGATGAATAAAAACAATTTAAGCCTCTTTCATAAGGAAATGGATACATTTAGTCAGAAAAAACTCACACATACACATATTTATTTTATAAAAAAAAACAGTCATAATTTCATAAAAAATTGTTTTATTACCGGACCAACTGTCATCTCATCTCTTAAGACTTTTGATTCGATTTTTTTTAAATAACTTGGACTGGGTAAATGTGAATAGAGTTGAATAGAGATTTAAATTGGGAACAATAGGGTTCCCAACAGGGCAATCATGATTCTATTCTCTCTCTACACTCTTTTCATTTCAAGGTAGCATCTTCAGCAATCTGTTATTATTTACTATTTACTGTCTCTATCTTCTAAGAGTGGTGGTGGTGGTGGTGGTGATTCAGTAAGATCATGAATCATTAAAAAAAGTTAAAAAATAACTAAAGCCAAACCGAACTAAAGAGCATGTGTGCTATTCTGTTCCGAACTTAAATGTAAATACAAGACATCATGTATCTCGTTTATAGTCCATCCATTCATCTTCAAAGCTTCACAAATCCGTCTTCACAAATCTTTAAACCCTAAAAATACAGAAGTACCAATGGCCCGTTCATAAATAGGGTGAAATAGTAGGTTCTTTAAGGGGTTTGGGGGTGAAATGGTTTATTTTGAGGCTTTAAACATGATTTTTGTAGGTAAAACTGAATGAAACATATTTCTTTACAAATCCATAAACCTTAAAAATATTACCAAAATACCAATGGTCCGTACATAAATTGAATGAAATATCTGTTTTTTTGGGAGTTTATGGGGTTAAGTAGCTTATTTTATTTTAAAAACTCAATTTTTTGGGGTAAATCTGAAATGCATGAAAATGAAAACTACTTCTTCACAGATCTGTAAACTCTAAAAATACAGAAGTACCATTGACCCCTTCATAAATATGACCAATTAGCCTGTTTTTTGAATGGTCTGGGGGTTTAAAAGCCTATTTTAAGGCAACACAAACACAATTTTTGGGGTAAAAGTGCAACTTATGAAAACCCCAGTTTACAAAATGCATTCGGTCGTATAAACTGCAACAGCCTACTGACGATGTTACCTCAATTCCTGAATGGAACAAGTGCATTTGTAATTGAGGGTCGACGTTCGTGGAGGATAATAAAAGAAATCTGCTGGGATTTCGAAACTCGAATTAAAATTAGTGAAATCCCTCCTAACCCCGTTTTCCCTCGATTCATCTCCTTTTTAAAAAGATGGAATTAAATGGTCCTATATAAATACACATACAGTTTATATATCGAATTATGCATAGGAACTTAGGAGTTACATACGAATCCGATTCAAAAGTCCAACCTGACAACCGATACAAAAGTGCCCATATGTCACTCATCATCATCATCAACAACCGCCTCAAAGGCTCATCAATCTACCATCGACTGCAAACTCATAAAATTAGGGCTGTCCATAAAGCTGTCTAAGAAATGACCGGAAATGCATAAGTAAAATATTGTGATTTTAAGTGATTAAACTACGGATTTTTGATAAAATATTCCAACCGATCTATGACAGGCTGCAGAATAATTAAATTGAGGATCCATCCATTAAACAGTCGAAAAAATAATCGAAAAACAATTTATACGAAATTTTTGTAGGACACATTCAGATCGATCGAAAAAAATCGCCGGAAATGTAATCACAAAATTATTTATTTTTCTATAATAAACATGGAATTTTTTATTTTGCACAGCATTTTTCACATTAAAACCCTCAATCTACAATGGACCGAAAAATTATAAATTTAGGATTTGTTTGTATCGGTGTCGAAGAAATCACCGGAAATGTAGTAGCAAAATTGTTTTTTGGGTAATTAAAATGGAATTTTTCATTTCCCACAGAATTTTTCTAGCTGAACATAATCGATCAAGCATCAACTGAAAAATTATAAATTAAGGATTTGTTTATACAGGAGTCGAAGAAATCACCGGAAATGTAATAGCAACATTGTTTTTTGGGTAATTAATTTTGCTCGGAATTTTCGGAGGTGAAATTACAAAACAGGAGTTATCTATTGCAAAATTTCCAACATTTCAAAATCCGATCGTCAAAAATGGTCAATGTCACTACATGGGCAGTCCCTCACTCTGACCAACACGAACCTCACGATATTATGTCCACGTGTCGTCTTGTAATTCGAAACTCTCCTTGCTTTAAGATGAATGTCATGTCCAATGTCAGGCCTTTTGAAAAGACCGGATCTTAACAGAGTTTCGAAATTTTAAATTTTAAATTTTAAACGGTCATTTCAGACGAAGAGTAAGTCATTGAGGCACAGTATAGAGTGATTGGTCATCTTGTAACGTTTAAAACCCATAAGACCCACAAGTCCAAACTGACCTCCTTTCATCGAGGAGTTTGATGAAGGGGCATTTTGCATAGGGCAGAATCATTTTTCCCTTCAGTCAAAAAATTAATAATAGAGACATGATGGGCCATTATATTTTGTATATCAAGTCCAAGAGCCAAAAACTCTCTATTTATGATTATGACCAAGGCTATTTGCAGCCAGCGTTAGAAACACGTCAGGAACCTCTTGGACTCTTGGCTTCTACTGCAGATTCAAGAGTTCGTAATGATAATGATACGTTTTCCAAGTTCTCTATTAAGTCTTTAAAGCGATCAACAACAATAAGCCTTTGGAGTGGATGTATTCATGTATCGTATATATTTGGATATTGATATTACGATTTACGAACCAGTTTATATTTCAGTGTAAATTTTATGAAGATGTTTGATTAAAAACAATCCATTTTACAAACCTGAAACGGTGAAAATAAACATACCCGTGCTAGAAAACCACGAATACCAGACGGATTCGACAAAATATATAGACGTTCAAACGTTCGATAAAAATCTCATTCTGCCCCAACCATAGAGCCACGTTATTTGCATTTACATTACATATAGTAATTTTACAGTTTAGATCAAAGTAATTTGGTCAATTTGACCTGTGTTAGGAGACCTCGAATACCCGACGGGTTCAACAAAATGAGAAAGTCCAAGAGGACAGACAGACGGACACCAACTCATTCGCATAATAAATCCCTGTTCATATATGGAGCAAGCCGCATAAAAGAGAATTCGAAAAATACAACAATGGGACGTGTCATTTACGATTGTTACCTGGCACTCGTATTAAAATACATTTTTATGACGACAATGCAATGATAGGCGATTATAATAATGTGTTTTCTAGCTACTTGTGCTGAGGATGATTCCTACAATCCTAAAGGCCATTCAAGTGTCCAAGTCTCTTGATTCCAACTCCAACCGACTCGTCATTCATCCTAGCACCAAAGCACCTACTTACTTTTGACTTTTGATTGATTAATCTCATTCAATCTCTCAATATCTCTGAAATGTTTCCATCTACTTAAAATGATAATCTTCAAAACATCTTAAAATTGAAAGCGATTTAAAAGTACAAGCTACTAGTCACAGGTCTTATAAACATCAGATGTTCATAAATATTCTATGATTATACGCCTGGATTTCAATCAAGAGACGTAAATTCATTGAGAAAAGGTGACTTTTGGGAATTAAACGCAGTGACAGTGTTTTATTGACTTTCCTCTATCTTAATCACTTGTAAAAATTCAATACAAAATCAGCATTACTTTTTTTTAAACTCCTCGACCTAGTACTATAGTGTGACAAGGACAGAGTCCGCTAAAAAAACAAATCGTTGACATTCTGGCATTTTTAGCCGGTGTGCGGTGGGACCTGATCAGGGGCAAATTCGTGCAATGACTCGTCCAAATCTCTAATAATCTAAAAAAAAACATGGATTTACAGCTTAAAATATAGTGTTTATTGATTTCTACAGAATTCGAATCTGTCCAATCACCTCGTTACGTTCGACGTTGGACACATTCAACATTAAACCCGTGACAAATTGACCTAGGGTTCTAGGTCAATTTCCAACCTCCCCAACTCTATATTTACCTTAATTTCCCTTAAAATTAATTAAGAACGAAGAGAAACTTAATTTTTTACAGTCCGGATATTAAAAAAATCCTACAGCATATCAATATCAAGTATCAAGCCGAACGTTACATTCAGCGTTACCTGATCGAGGTTCCTCTTAATCTCTTTTCAATTTCTACGAACAATATAAAATCAACAAGTCATCATCTTTGAAAAAAATCAACGCTCACTTCTAATTATAAATTTCAATTAAAATCAGATGAGAATGGACAGGGATCTGCTGGTCGACTGTCGACTGTCGAATCTGTCGATGATCCTATATCTTATAAGCGCATTTCTATATGCAGTTTTCGAATTCTTAAGACAAAGTCAAAATCCTCGGTATTTTTTTGTGGCCAGTAAAAACAAACCAGGCTCAGTCACCCAATTCGTTTGAGTCAGTAAATTTGGCTCAGGGGGAGGCTTAGAAAATAAAACTTTCAAGAATCAAAAGATCGAGTCTTATATGGTAATCCAAGAGGGTAAAAAATAGGTTGGACTGAGGAGCTTTGATTGAGGTTAGGTTTGAGAAGTGATAGTAATTAGTTATTGTGCGACTAATTACAATCTCACTTCGTACGGAATTAAAGGACAGGATGATCTGCGTTTTTTACTTAAGTTTCGATTCTATGAGCCCGTGTTTTATATCGGGTTCTGTGTCTTGTCATACATATCGTTTCAAAAGGGGTTGATGTGATTGTCCGATTGTTAGGATATTTACTTACTCTTTTATGAGAGTGTTAGTAGTTAGTAGGATCGGGGTACAGATTGGATGTGTTATTTAGCTTTGTATTATTTAGGGTTTAATGTATCCCTGTGAATGCATTAAAGAGACCGAGAAAGTTAGCCCGAGTTAAAGAGCTGTTAACCTAGGAGGAATTTTAATTTTTGGGGTTTATTTTGGTTAATATATGGGGGTTAAATTTACGAGTTATCGAATTAGATACGATATACAAACAATGTCGGGTTTTTATCATAAATTATACTGATTTGCACCAAAGGAGAACCTATCTTGCCTGTAATATGAAAAAAATTCCGGATTAGGAAAACAGAATTTGTCGTTTTTAAGCTGAAAAATAGGAACATTGAACCCTTTTTGGACAAAAACGGTAAAAACGGACCCATTTTTCTAATTTTCCCGAGCTTTTTTACAACCGCTTATGAATCGGCGAAACCCTTTATTGTGAAGACTTTGTCCGTCTGTCCGTCCGTATATGCTCTAACTCTCGAACGGTTGACTTTTTTTTAATTCTTTTTGTGATAGCATTCGATCAGCAATGTTTTTGATGCAGATGATAGGAGCTGAGAGAGGGGCACTTATTGCGGGGAGGGTTTAATTAATACAGATTTGATTTTTTTTAATTACATTTGACAAATCACTGATCCCTATAATTTAGCTGTTGCAACCCAAAAATTTCAAATCTAGATTTATGATGTCTTATTTCTTTATACCTGATTTTTAAGGGTCGAGCATGAAATAGGACAGATTCCATTTCAATTTGAACAAAAAAAAATGCTAATTATTCTGCGATATTTTTAAAGAAATGCCGAAGGAAAAGACCTCTGGGGCTTCTGCAATTCGAGCTCCTTGCTGATTCAATTGTTGTCAGTTGTTATGAAGCTTGTCAACTCCGTTAATAGATTATTAAATCCAACTTCAAACTCACCGACATTATATTTAAATGATAGTTGTTATTGTTGTTTACTCCCTGTCATCTATTAAATAAAGTAACTGTAACGATCAGAACAAGAGGCAGAGGGGTTCCTTCATTAGGCCCCGGGGTAGGTATGTTTAGTCCGGAAAAATTAAAATTAGTTTTAAGACACGCTTTCATTTAAGTTTCATTGTCAGTTAAATTAATTAATTTCGATCATATCCTCCACGGATTCGTGAGGGATGGAGTCATTTTTTGTCATAAGTTTGAAGCGAAGATGAAGAAGCAATTTATATGCAACCCGGTAAAAATCCCTACCTAAAATACCCCCTAAATAAGTCCCCACCTTGAAGCCCTATAATCCTGTCTTACATGAAATATAATTACATTTCGGTTCATACTTGATTATTTAGGTGTTTTCTCTGTACTATTGATGAACTCCTGAAATAGTGTGTATTGTGTATAATTTGAGATCGTAAATAAATATAGCATGTTATTCAATTAAAAAATTAAGTTTAGTAGATTCTGCTGCTTTGATTGCGGATTTTTCTGATTCTAAAGTAAATTAATTTTGTCACAATAAGTCCCCACTCCCATATAGAGAGCTATAACCTCTGCATATGGCTCTTACTTCGAAGTTTAAAGATAGACTCCTGGCTAAATGTCAATCCTAACAACCCTTGAGTTATTCCATACCGAAATAAGTCCCCACCCCTTGAATCCATATTTAAGTATGGGGACTTATTCCGAACTTCACAAACATTTTCGGCAAAATACTTAACTCTTCCTCCGACTTAAAACGTTAAAACTCCTAAAGATCCTAAAGAAAAAAAATCAAAAGCAAAGTAAATCGGTCAAATTATTCACAGTTCCCTTCACCCTTTATGCAAATCCTGTTCAAAGAAGTCCTTTCAAAAGTTCACTGAATTAAAGAAACGCTTTGCTCTAATGTCCTTGCACATTAAATAGTTAAATACATTATATACCTTCTCATATACATACACAATCCTCAATTAGAATCGTACATACGTATCTAAAAAAAAAAAAAAAATCTAGACACAAAACCTATACAGAATCTCCTATAGTGAGATTTCTAAAAGGATGAGCACGCACCAATTGCATCTTCCATTATCTATTAATAGCTCATTACATTATAATATTATAAATAAAGGTATTGAGCGGAACTATAAATGAAAATAACAATAAAAACCAGCTCTTTCTTCTATTTCTATATGATTTTTTTGTGTTTTTTTTAACGATTTGCTCCTTACAAACGTACAAGCCCATCATGATCATCCCGTATTCCTTATTAGTTACTCTTCCGAGGATAATATAAAAATATAATGATAAGTGCTAAGAGTGTCTCGTGTTGTATTATCTGGCTCTGAACTAGTTCACGAGAAGAAGGGGTGCATTGACACTAGACAACTTGAACGTTTCCTTTTTAAAAATACAACAATTACGGATATAGAATCGGAGGTTGGGAATAATTGGACACATATTGGGCCTTTACTTTGATACGAAGATTTCGAATATTTCTATGGGATAGTTCGATACTGGGATTAGGGAGAGGGGCGTTCGTAAAGTCTGTGGGGGGGTCAAAAAAGCTAGGGTCATTTTTTGGGTACAGTGTTCCCAAAGGGCAAGTTGGACTAAAAATACCTCAAAATCGTAATAATTGGCTTTGAGACAGAGATGGGAACCAAAGAAGAATAGAATGATCTGAGGGATAATGAAAAAATTAAAATGTAATTAAACAAAATAAATGAGTATGATTTATATAAAAGTATGGATTTTAAAAACAAGAATTTCATTAATAAAACGATTAAAAATAGGAATTTCGTAAAAAACTATTCAAAAACGAGCATTTCAAACCAGAATTTAATTTTTAACAATCAGTTAGAAAACGTTAAGTTCATTGAAGAATCAGTTTAAACTCAAGAATTTGATCAATAAATCAGTTAAAAACAAGAATTTCATTAATAAAACGAATAAAATAGGAATTTCGTAAAAAAACTATTCAAAAACGAGCATTTCAAACCAGAATTTAATTTTTAACAATCGGTTAGAAAACGTTAAGTTCATTGAAGAATCCGTTTAAACTCAAGAATTTCATCAATAAATCAATTAAAAACAAGAATTACACTGAAAATTCAGTTTCAAATCAAGAACTTTATATATAAAATCGATTAAAAACTTACATAAAATCAAATTAAAAAAGTATGTATAGCCAAAAATTTAAACGAATTCCGAGATCAGGTCTGAAACCATAGGACAGACAGACAGATATGTAGTATTCCTGTAAATGATTTTACCATTGAATACATCCTCAAAGTGCTCAAAGTAGCGGAATCGGCGTTTATGAACCACCCATTTAATCTTTAAAAACCTTTGAAAGTGAATCAGTCTATAAAGTTTTATATTGAAACTTTAAAAAGAATCCCAGGGCCATTATGCATTAAATTGTTTGTGTATATGGTTTTGCCCGTTTTAGCAGCTAGTAGGTTTCTAAGGACAAGGACATGAAAGAGGAGTCGTAAAGGTAAAATGTCTCATGGTTTTCGTATTAACTTGTACTTGGTAAATGCGTGTCTACAATTAGTCTGATTGTCGTCAGTCCTGTTGAGTTGTCATATATTTTATTTGCTAGGTGACAATTGACAATGCACTAATGGACTAGATTTGTCCATTTTTTGGCACTACATTCTTTAAGTCTCTCCTTAAATGAATGGGTTTACTAGAACTAACTGCGGAGTGTGGATTATAGTAAACTCGGTCTGGTAGTCTGGGCTGGTGGTGGTTCTTCTTTGGGAAAATGTCACTCTTGTCGATTGTCCTTGCCATTTTGTTAGCCGGCTTGGGCTTCAAAACTGAATGTGATTTTGTTAAAAATCGAAATTTAAAACTTTAAAAGCCTTCACAGAGGAGAGCAGTTCATAGCTAATGTTAAAATTTTGTGATGCGATTTTGCATTGGAAATTCCCTGATTTTTACAGGTTCTTTTATTTAATCCAAGGTCTTTAGGTATGTGTTACCATAAAATCTATTGTTTTAAGCCTCCAGAGCCTCTACAAGGGCTAAAAGTGAGGTGGGGACTTATTCCGGGGAGTTACTTTCTTACGAGCTCTAAAAACTTGGTATGCAATCTGTACCTGTCCAGTCGAAGATTAAAAAGTCCCTGCATTAAATGCTGTCAACAATACCTCAAAGCTGAATTTGACCCTTGACCTTGACCATGTAATTTTAGGTGAGGCTTTCTCATCCGAATCTCAAAAATTATGAACGATCCTCGAACCAAGTCTTTTGATTCGTAACAGTTTTTGTGGTTTCCTTTATGTTCGGACAGTTGGAAATTGAAAACATGGTTGGATTATCTAGAGATAAATTGTGCTTGGTTAGAAGAAACTTTTCCCTTCACAATTCACAATTCATAACACCTTTAATACGATAATATAATTGAAATGCTGAACTATATGCCTCTTCCTCTGGCTTTTGTATGTTTCGATATTTTATGAGCTATTTTTAGATTTATTAAAAAATCCCATTCATAACTTCCAATTTAGAATCAAGAGTCAAAGTAAAAGCTCCTTTCATTTCATATACATCAACAATACTATGGATGGGCCAGACGAATGTACAAAAAACTGTCGTAGCTTTTTCAGACTCTTTAAAAAAACTGCATCTCTAATTATGCTTTATATTTGGTGCAATTTGCAGTATGAAACATCGTTAAACATCAAATTACAATGGAGCTGTGTATATTATAATATAGAGCTATTTTGTTTGCCATTTTGGATGTTTATGGGAATGGTCGTATGGCAGTAATTCAAGGATGTAAATTGGAGATACACGTCATTTTATCTCCAAATTTAATGTATAGTAAAAGTATTGTTTAAGTTTCTGACAATAAGCATACCCCTGAAAAACTGATAAAGCGTGACGATATCATAATTCTTGGTAACTCCGGACATGCCATTTTGATTTGATGCATCAAGGTTTTGCCATATAAACCGAAAAATGGGTTAAATTCAGTGTTTTTCGCTGTTTGTAACGATGTAGCGTTGATGTCTTTAGATAAGGACGTTGCATTCGTCAATTAAACCTGTCGAGTTATCGAAATGTGTGCCACATCGATGAGCACGAAAGGGACATATTCTGAACTATTTAAGACAATAAAATCGTGGACCTGACGGGTTCGGGTTCTTCGTGTAAATTCTAGAATGTATTAATTCCCAGGTACAAGGGGAGGTCCATAATCCTACAACTAATACAAGTCATTCCACGGTAACACATGTGCGTAATGGTAATAAAACCAGTAAATTACAGGTGCTATACACCAAACCTGAAAAGGGACAGGCTGTAAGCTGTAAACCCAATCAAAATATGGAATGCCTCGCAAAAGCAACGGTATTTGTTGTACCACTTGGCAGAGATGTAATTCGATGAATTATAAATGACTAATTATAGGAGACAGAGAGACATGAGTCCATTGTTGTCTTCAGGTTTGAGGAGTCGGCCAAAATTAGAGTCGTAAAACTCGCCAATAAATCATCAAAATGAGGGTCATTAGGAATGATGACAGTCTCCCCGTTCTGGTAGGATATAGTATGCAAAGTGGTACAGGCTCCAAATCTTACTGATAAAACTCATTTTATTGCACTTTCAGAGCGGCCGGTGGGGTTCGGATATTGTCATAAACGCACTTAAAAACAAACATGCCCTCTCCAAGCAGATACTACACAGCATTGATTATAATTTAAATATAATAAAACTATTTAGAAATTATAATAAATCTACAGTATACCTCGATTACGACTTAAAATTACAATATCTATATAATATTATTATGAATGCATTTGCCTAACTATATACGATAAACTACTGGTTATCTCTATCGCGCTCTTGATCATTTGACACACTGTTTACATACGCAAGTCCGTACTAAAGTACTGTTGTTTCTTTGATTGTTCCCTGTTGCTGTTACTGATTATAATTAATAAATTAAAATTTAAGTACATCATCCTCCCTAATCAACGTCTATATACTCTTCTTCGTCAGTGCTTGGAATTAAATATGATTTGAACTAGATTTATATTTTATTGGAGGAGTGTCAGGCGACCTTCGCCGAGTTTGGGACAACTTGGTGACCGCATTATCCTCATGGGTCTCGATTTTCGGACGGTGGAGGAATTCCCACTCTGCTCATTCGAGGTTTTGGTTTCGGTCTCGTCGATTGGACGGCCTGCAAATTGAACCGAGGAATAGAATTAAATTCAAAACTATTTGAGTCTGCGATTGAGGGGAAATGAAGTTTCAGAAGGTGATAACTTTTAAAAAGCATAATCCAGTCTGGAAATGGAAACCATTATTTAAAAATGATAAACCGTCCATTTGGTTCAGCCAACAAGTAAACCGTATTCTTTAAACCTTCATTCCCCAAAACATTATTGACAAGAAGTGAATAAAAAAGGTGATTACTTAGGATAAGCTGCTCTAAGCGTGATCGTAAAGCGGTGACCTGGTCAGGTTTCTACGTGAGGGGTGGGATCAACACAAAAAGCAACAAAAACAAACAAAAACAATAATTAGAGACCCAAAACGCCAAAACTTACTCACTGTAAGATAAAGTTATTTACATTTATATTTTAAAACACATTCCCAACACTGATATTTGAGATACCATTACCGTGCAAATATTAATGACAAAAATCAATATCTATTGCAGACATGAGACATTACTAACCTTAGAGGAGGAAGAGGCACAGCTAATAATACTTTGGAAATCACTTCCTTCCATATCAAGGATTCTTGTTTTCGCTTCGTTTAACTGGGTTTTCAGGTGGTTGATTGACTCTTCCAGTTGAGACGCTTCAACACATTTCATTGAATACTTGTCGGATAATTTAAGGATCTCTTCTTTAACTTCAGTTAGTTCTTGCCTGGATTTAAGAAAACATACATTCATTGAAAATGCATGTATATCGCAAGTATTTTGAATAATTCATGATCCAACTTACTCATGCTCTCGATGTAAGTCTGATAAATCCTGTCCACTATGGAATTTTCTCATAAATTCGTCTTTAAACTTAATCATTTCCCTTTGAAGTTCTACTTGATGATTCTTTCTCATGGCATCCAATGCTGTTAACCAATTTTACTATTTTAATTTCCATATAATTGCAGCTAAATAAAAGTAAAATTACCTGAGAGGGTGGCTTTAGTTTCATCAGCAAGCTCAGTTTCCTTTTCAATCTTAAGGGCTTGAAGCTCTCTACGATGCTTCTCTTCAAGCTCCATTACCATTCTTCTGTGACTATTTTCCATTGCTTCCAATCCTTTGGCACACAAGTTCTATAAAGAGTAAAATTGAAAATTACAATTTAATAATATTTTTCCCAAGACTTTTTAAAGCAATGATGATTGCTTACCCGTAATTGTTCGATTTCTGCTTGATATTTGTGCACGGCTTGTTGTGAAGAATGACTTGATTCCGCAGCTCCAGGTTTTTCCTTGACATATTCTTTCAACTCTTTCACTTTGGTGTTAAATTCCGTTTCAAGTGCCACAAGATTATCTTCCAAAGCTTCTAACCTCTCCTCGCGATCCTGTACTTCCATTTCAAGGATTTTGCAATTTTGGCAAGTTCCAACTAATTCTTCTAGCTCTCCACGACGAAACCAATAGGAATCGACAGCCTTATCAACACGTTGATCCAAGTCGTTCAGTTTCATAATAACGTTGACAATTCCGCTTCCAGACGCACCCTCCCCACGAGGACTTTGTGGTACTGGGGAGGTCATTGTAATAGAACCTTGTCCGGAACTTGTTGACGAAGGCGACAAAGGCGATGAATCTAGCCGTAAAATCTTTTCTTCTAAATCGCTGATTTTGTGGAGAACGTCGGATTCGACTTGCCGGTCTTTTAGCGACTGACTCTTGACTCGTCCCAATTTAGTTTTCAGACTTTTTGCAGTTTTCTCAGACTGGTATAACTTTTCGGTGAGGTCGTTACACCGGGCTTTGAGCAACTCCATTTCGTAGTTCAACTGTCGCTTTCGTGAGTCCATAAGCGATTCCACTTCTTTTAGTCGGATGTCTTCCATGTCACCTTCTCGTTCCGCCTTTCTTAATACCCGTTTTACATCCGTTAACTGTTCTGATAGTATTTCAACTTGATGTTCTAATTCTCTGGATTGGTGCTCGAGATTCTCTCTAAGCCCAATTTCTCTTGTAAGTTCTTCCCTAATTTCTTCAATTATTTCATCTTTGCACTTCAAACTGTCTGCATATTCCGCTTCTCGATTTTTACAATACATTTCTAGTTTCTCGATTTCCATGAAACCAGATGTAATTTGGGTACGGAAGTTGTCGATTTGCAGTGCTTGGCTTTTAAGGATTTCTCTCATTCGCGGAGAATCACCTCGAAGCTCAGTCCGAAGATTGTCAAGTTCTCTTTCCCTTTCACTAAACTCATCTTTTAGTGATTCGAAGATTTTTAAATCCGCTTTCTTCCTCCAACGTGATTTCTTTGATTTCAAAGGAGGACTTGGGGGATTAGCCATTGAACTTGGTGGTGGCTCTTGAATGATTTCTTCAGCTCTTGACTTGCTTTTAGAGGATTCCAAAGCCTTCATCCATATTCCTCTCATTCCATTTGTTATTGCTGATAATTTGTGGACGGTTGATTTGTTGATGATTTCAAATCCGTAATGTCGAGTGGATTCGAATTGGGTGATTACTGTTTGTTCGTTTATTTCAATATTTCCAATTGGGTTCATCTCTTCGGAGTTTTCATAGAATAGTAACGCATTGTTCTGTAGCACGAACCAATGCTTCACCCAATCCTAGTAATCAGTAAATATTGCATTGAACAAATTTAACTTCTATAACCTCAAAGCTTTACCAATATAATACGTTTTTACATTTACATTATTGGTTTGTCTTAGAAGCCAGCCCTTCCTTAGTGGACCTCCATCTGAAGTATCGAGGCCACCACACCCATCCGGGTCACCTCGTTGCTGCAAAAATATCAATTCGACTAATTAAATCTGGTTTTCAAAATGTATTTAAAACAAAACACAAAACCACTTAAAACTTACAGCACGGACGGAATTTGTTGGGCATGGACTATAATCAATCACATCCGTTGATTCAAAGCACTTGTCGAATTCTGAGTTTGAGGGCGGAGGTGATGACTCTTCTTCTGTTGGAGCTAAGAGAACAAATATAATACCCAATAAAATTTTCATCCAACCTTAAAATGACCTTTGACGAATTAAGACAAGAAACCAAAAATTATAAACAAAAAGAGGAAGTATAAGTACATGCTGAACATGCAGACTGAGGAGAGGACATGTTCGAAGGTGGCGAAATGGTAGAGGATAGAAGTCGAGATGCAGCAGTAGAAGTGTTTCGAATTGAAGAGTTTGCAGGAAAACTTCGATAAGATTTCCCTTTCGGTACATTTGAAAGAGAAACATAGAAAGAACGACTCGTCGTGCTGTTCAAGTTTGAAGAGGATCCTTCGGAAATCGATTTAATCGTAAGAGATGAAGGCCCTTCTAGCTGACTACTAGATACTTTTTTGGTCCCAACTCCAACATCAGTAATAGGAGTGGAAGGAATAGAAAAGACATGCTCATCTTCATCCCCACTTGGGGAAAAACAAATGGAACCAGACTTGCCATATGAACTAGTGGGAGATGTCACTAGCCCTCCGACTGACGTTGTCGTTGTTACGCTGTGAAATCTTGGTCGAGGCGATGGTCCAATTACAACACCCGTTTCTATAAAATGTAATTTATACAAATAAAAGATAAGACATCAATATCAGAATCCCAATGTCAAATTAACTGAACGCAACGGTAGCATTACCGAATCGAGTCGAAGTTGAGCTACCGAATCCCCCTGGAAGAGTAAGACTACGTTTCCCAGTCCCCATTGTGATAAGTTTGTTCCCATATTTGCATAGTACAGATTGCCAGGATTTGATATCTTCATTATTCATTCCTTTTATGAATGTCGCCTGTTTCCCTGTCAGGGCTAGACTGTAGGCGTTTTCTGTTATTCCTTCGGCACTTTTGACTTCCAATATTTCTCTCATGTCCAGAGTCCCTTGAGGTATCGTATCCGGCTAATTAAACCAATACCAATGACAACAAATTAATTACAATCAAACTTAATCGCCTAATTGCAATATTACCAGTTTGATCCAATAAATGCAATAAAACAAAATGTCAAATATTTTCTCAACCTGGTCGTCGATGGACCATGTCAATTGGTCATCACTCCAGAGAACAAACCACCTCCTTTGCCATCGCTAAATATTTAAAATTCCAATTTAAAACATTCTACTGCAAAAATAGTGGCTAAAAAAATCAGTAATAAAAGTACACACCTTCGTCCGATGTACTGAAGGATTGCAAAAGTCCCAGTCTCGAGGGGCGATGAATAAGTACCCGCATTTTATCACCTTCCTCAAGGACTAATTAAATATTAAATCACAATCACAAATTAGGCTTTAGGCAATCCATCAAAAACAAAGACTACAAATCTCAAAAAATCAAAACAAACTCCATAAATAAAATTAAAATAACCTTTGAATCTAATGCGACATCCCCATGCTCCTCCCGTGTCTTGAAACAACTGGAACATTTCGTATTATTAAAAATATTCGGTATAAATTTGGGACAGTCCGCAACCATCTCGCCGTTCGTCAGTCAACGTCAACCAGTCCCTTACTGACATTCACTCATCAACTTCCGTACTTTGCCAAAATGTTAATGTGTCCAAGTGTCAACCACTTAAAAATAAGTCCTCACTCTCCTACACATAAACAAAACGCACAATTCCACAACAACACCACAATCTGTCTTCTTGACTATTGACTCTCCGTCTCTGTCTCGTCTGGACAGATTCCAAGAAGTCGAATCTATTTCTAGGGAATCAATTAATCTCCTCTTTCCTCAAAAGTCTTCAAATATTTTTCTTGAAAAATCTTCTGGGTTCTTGTCCTCTCAATCCCGTTCGTACCTAATAAATTACACATACACCAATTAGGATTTTTGTCTAAAAAAGGGAATAAAAATACATAAATATCCTAAAGACTTTTTAAAGAAGTGAGTGTACGATAATGTTGAATTCAAGAAGAGAGAGAGACCATTCACTTTGGCCGTTCTTTTCCTATCATATTATATTATTCCTATATGTTCTCCCATATAATAATTCGCCTTCTAAGATCCCCTGCTTGAATTCTAATAAGATGTTCTTGTAAGTATGCAGCTCAAGCCTATCCTATCAAAATATAACATCAAACACGTATATAAAATAATCCTATCCATCCTTCGACGAGCTTAACACACACACTCGCACACACAATATTTATTATAGTACTCTACGACAGTCAACGAATCAACATTATCTAGTCTCTTATAGGAGTAATAAAATTGATATAAAAGTCAAACCTTTTTTGTCTCTAAAAGACATACCTTTTACTACTACTATACCTATATATACCAACCACTAACTATTAAATTGGCTATATTTATAATTTACAATTACAATCCTCCTATAATACCACAGCTTCATACTTTGTTTGTGTAGTAGAATTTAGAGAAGGATGATGATAGTCATAGTATACAGAGTTAATGGTTCGAACACTCCTTCAATCCAATAGTATAGGATGATGAATTTGTTGCCGAATCCCTATGAATATGTCGAATGTCGATGCAGTACTAGTACTATCGTATAGGAACGTCTGTAAGATATAAAAAATATATAAGAAATGTTGTTGGTCCCATATAAGATAAAGTACAATACGAAATTACATACAAAAGTTAGAGAATCGCATATAATAATCTCGGCATAATACAATCTAATGTTTAAGTTGGGCTGCCCTACTTTACTTCTTTTTGGTCTCGCTCTTTCAAACTCTCTCATGTTTTTTTCTCATATACGGGAGGAATCCCTATAATATACCATTTACAACATTTACTATCATCATCAAACCTTAATAATAATCGTATATAACAATATAACATAACTTACCTGTCCTGTCCAACCCACCTAAGTATCCAACCTATCTGTCTGATGATGGGATACACACCTGAGCTTGATTGCATGAGGTGTTCCTATATCTATAGAGATGCCCGGTGCAGTCCTATCCTTGCAGCCTTCAATAATACTTGATTCTTGATAGTCAACCCCCCGAAACAAGTCCACCACCACCACAATAAATGGGACCAGCAAAATAGCATTTAAATCCAACCAGCCCCATAGCCGACGAGAGAGGAATACAATTATGAAAGGGTTGAATCTTGATTCTTGATTCCATCCATAGTTGATGATGACGGTCCATAAGCAAAGCAGTCAAAAGGCAAAAGCTTTATGTCGAAGCAGCGTTCATCATCAAAGCAGACGAGTCCCACCTCCACCTGTGCTACACAACATATCAAAATATTTTTATTAGAATTTAGAATTCAATCCCATCACAAGAAATGATGTTGATGAGGATGATGATCATGCTGTTGATTATCATTACAGGAGATTGGCTCTCTGCATTTCGAGTCTCTTGAATAAAATTCTCGGTCTCATACATTCGATGAATATCAAATGAGAATCCAATGACTACCTCGTTTACCTTTTGCCCCTTTATGTTCCCATTTTAAGAAACAAGAAGCCGAGTCCCATGCAGCAACTAACCACATTGTATTCAATGAATCTATTTTTCTCTGATAATATCCTCTTGGTTTAAATACTGAATAGGATCTCTCCTCTGGGAATTGAGGATATGAATACAACCTGAGAGACTACAAAACAAATGTGGTCTCTACTTTGCTAAACCTTATTATTCTTAAATCTCGAGTCTTAAAAAATATCATTACATGCAGGATTCAAGATCGTACTACTACTTATTTTACTACTACTACTACAGAGTACAAACGATGGCCAAAACTAAACTTGCTTAAACTTCAACTAAAACTACGAGTCTTAACTGCTTCTTATTAACATTACAGGCCTCCTTGTCAGATCACATTTAGACAGATTGACACATCCACATGAATGCATTCAAGAAATTTTAAATGACTGACCCATTTGCCCAAGTACCATACTATCCCACGCAGGAGTTGTTTGTAATTTGTAATATTGTTATTATTTTTATATTCTAAGGAGTTATTTTTATACTTTATCATAAAGTGTAGAGGATTTATTACCCTGTCGAGAGTAGTCAAATGTAATACCTAATACCGCAACAAATTCCTTATTTTTATTTTTTTATTCTCTTTAATTCAGGATATTTTTTTATTTCACTTAAGTTTCGTCCTAATTTTTATTTTACGTTTACACTTCTCTATTATATTTAGATTTTACAGGCATGCAAATGCAACTACTTGTCGTTTAAAATAAATATTGTATCTAATAGTACATTATATATTACGTATGTGATATTTAGTGGATGATGTTTTCACTCTATTTAATAGTTCTAGTTAAATATCAGATTAAATAAATTAAATTATTTTAACTAAATTTAATAACTTGTAAACTGCAGTACAATTAGGAAAACAGGGAATACTATTGCAACGTCTCGCAGAATTTTAAATGCATATTTATCAGTTATCGACTTATCTTTATCTTTTACCTTGTTTTATTGAAGATCTTAAAAATTCTTAAGTATACACCGTTCTTTAAGCATAGTTGTTGTCTTGATGGGATGTGCATTATGCATCTATTCTATTCTTTTTTTATATATCTAGAAATAGTATAATAGTTTAAATTTAAGTTAAAGTTGCTTGTTACAAGTCGATAAGTGGTGTGGCTATTGGCCTGGCTTCTAATTCTAACTCTGTACGTAGATGTAGATTCTAAGCTAATTAAAATGTTTGTTTTGAGCATGTTTAAAAAAAATACAGAATATCTAGGGTCAGTAGATGAACTAATATCATTACGATTAATTATTACAAGATGACCCGGTATGATGATAATTTTTGGTTATTCAATTACAAATATATCCTCCTGTTCCAGCTGGGATTTAACAATTTGAACATTATTACATTCCTTATAGAACTACTAGGTATATCTTATTTTACGAATTTGTACTCGGTATTTATCTTTTCAGGAGGAGGAAAATTAATAGAGAGCCTTTAACAATAATTAATTTGCTTGTATTAAATAGAGATTGAGTTTTATCCTCATCTCTTCATAAGGACACGGATTAACAGATCCAATTATGTTTTTAAGTTTAGAATAGTATTGCTTTAAATTAAAAGCGCAAAGCGGACATCAATTTCAAGGAGTTTGTCTAAAAATGTTCTTTAAAATATGACATGACTTAATTACTTTATGATATGAACCAGGCTAGAAAAATGGCATGGATTCTGACCATTACGTGTTTACTAGTTAGTTAACGTTGACAAAGTGAGTTTTGGTTAAAAGACTCAAATTATTACACTTGAAATATTGAATACATTTGTGGCATAAACCATGTAATCAGATAATACTTCATTAAAATGTATGCCTTTGTTTTGTCGTGCTTATTTGTCCTCACATCCCTTTAATTACATGTGCTCGTTTTCTAGTTCACTACTAATTCTATTCTACGTTTATTTATTCACAAAATTAAACAGCTAATGTGTACACAAAATAAAACAAACCCAGACACCCACCCAGAAATTAAAACTCATGAAGATAGTCATGATTTAAAAAACAAGTCAGTTACTAAACTAAATAAATAATCTTTGAATCTTTGCATCCATAATTTAGCTTAGTCATTCATAAATTGATGAATAAGATTGCAGCTCGAATGGCTCGAATCCTTGACCCATCTATTACTATAGCGGATAAAAACTTAAACAGACTCCAGCCTATTTTTTAAGTTTTCCACGGAAGGAATTCCAGCAAATCTACTTGTTTATACGGAGTACACACGATATTTCTGAGATAATTCATCTGCATAAAAAATGCACAATAATAGGCCAAAGGTCCTGTGCCTATGTATAATGTATGGAGTATTTCATGATAATATTAAACTTTCCGAAAGACATGATAGACGAAACAATTAAAACTAAAACACAGAGAGATGAGACAAAAGAGGTAGGGGAACCTCCAAGGTCCGAGAACATCTTAGACGATTGAACACTTCGAAAACCATCCTGAAGATGAGGATTTACTGGAGATTGAGAGATTGCTCCTGGAACCGCTCATTGACACGTCCGTCTCGTCGACGGTCACCTTGTTCCTCAGAGAATAGGCTGTTGCATTCGAGGAGTTGGCAGTACTTGCTCGAGCACTTGCCCTTGTAGGCGTTTTTCGTGGCTTTGGGGCTGGCGCTGCCTTTTTTGGTGGTGTTTTTACAACTTTCTCCTTAGTAGCTTTGCTGCTGGTCGATGGCCGGCCTCGTCCTCGCTTTGCTATTAAAAATAAAAAACGCAAAGGTTTTAACATCTTTTAAATAGTAAAATCTACAGATGATCTATATATATGCATACACACACATGATGGTTATAATCTTGTAATTATTCTAGACTTGAGATTAGATGTGTGCAGTATTCTTGATATTGGATAATACGTGACGTGTGTTCAAAAATAGTTAAAATAGATGACCAGATTAAAAAACACAAAGACGTAATTACGTATCCCATAAAGAAAAGCTCATAAGATCAAGTTGCATGTGTAAAGTGCACTGATATGAATTCATCTGAGTAACTTATGAGTAGGATGAGGATTGGAATGTCAAATTGCAAAATTGTAATTAATTGATTAATTGGAACAAAAAACAGATATACTATGTACTACATGTATGTATGTATGTAACATTGTCGAGCATCTACATCAACAACACATTTGTTATTAGATGAACAAAGAGAAAAAAGTGCGAATTTTGGCACTAACCGACACTGGCTGCAGATTTTTTCTCAGCTGTTCCTGGCGTCTGGCCAAGTCTCTTGGGGGCCTTTTTCACCCGTGTAGCTTTGGCTTTCTTTGGTGGTGGTGCTGGCGATACCTTCGGAGCTGGAGTCTTGGGAGGCTATTCATTAAAAATTAAAACATCGTAATAATTAATTAACAGTACAGTCAACAGTTGATGAATGCAAATCATAACATAACATTGCAATTGAATATGCTATTTATTTGGATCGTCAAAATGTCAACAAACCGCAAAAACACACTAAAATCCCTCAAAAAACTCCCCAAAACACTAAAAACCCAAACTGACCCTTCCAGGAGTCCTTGACCTGGACCGTGACCTAGCCCTAACAGCCTGGGCCTTCGGTTCACTCGATGACGCCCCTCCCGCCTTTTTTGTCGTCCTCAAGACGTCGAGCGCCTAAAAAAATATGGAATATTTACATTTTTAAAACAGCCTCTAAAATAATTAATCCCAAACAAAAACAAACAAAATAAATAACCCACCTTCTCGCTGATCTTTGCTTTCGCTCTAACCATTCTCACACACGTTCACACACGTTAGTTAACTGGGATTAGACTCAATTTTGTAATGGAATTCGGGTTTTTCGAGAAGAGGAAGGAAGTGAACACAAGTCTGTGGAAGAAGCGTCTGAATGAATTTGGTGGCTAAAGTGAGTCAACGGGCAAAAATATTCAAAGAGGCCAATGAGAGACGGCGTCGTTTCGAGCCAACCCTCACCTTCGCCTCACTCACTTCACCCTACATAGGGGAAAAGGGCGTGTGGGAACGGGGAAACCTGAGACCTCTGCCTCGCCTCACAAAACTCACTTTTCCACTACACCTCCGGGCCTGGGGGAAACTGAGATTCAGAATACCGAGGATTCAATGTGTTGTGCAAGTTATTCTTTTGCATTCTAGCACAGCAAGGGATAGGTGGGGCTTTCATTTCTATACAACTTGTCATATTCATATGCAAGTGGAGTAGGGGCGACCTGTGACTCCCTATATACCGCAATATAGGATGGAGTTGAGTGTGCGGAAGGAGGGCTGGGGCGACTTGCGACTCCCTATCTACCAGAGGATAGGATGAAGTTCAGTGTGCTGGAGGAGGGGTGAGGCCATATATACGAGTGATCTGGTCTCCGACTATACTGATCACTTTCACATTGCCCCGAGGGGCTTGAGCCCCAGCCATTTAACTTAACATTGGAGGCTTTCTATGGTTAATGGGTACTACATGATATCGTGGCCAAAATGAGCAGTATACACGGAGACTATCACTCGTATATGGGATGAGGCCATATATGAGTGATGGCACGGTTCCCGAGGGACTCGCTCCCCATATATTAATGATAAAGGTTCCCGTGAATGGGAACGGGAATGGGAACCTTTATCGTTAATGTATGCTCGCTCCCGACTTGCTGCGGAGGGAGGAATGAGGTGCCTTGCGACTTCCTAGCTACCACAGCAGCATAGGATGGAGTTTGATGGGTGCAGGAGGGGCGATTTGAGACTTCCCATACTAGCGCGAAGCGCGATACAGACCGGAGATGCGTGTGCGTAGACATGGTACACATGTCTCTCAAGTGGTGGTGCATCGTGCATGATGGTGGTGGATCGGTGGATGGAAAGAGGAATGAGGAGACGGGAGTATACCTACAATGCTACACTATGGAGTTGAGCGTGTGAGAGAGGAAGGAGCAGACGGGAGTATACCTATACCTATACCTACAATACAATAGGAAGGAGCAGACGGGAGTATACCTATACCTATACCTACAATACAATAGGAAGGAGCAGACGGGAGTATACCTATACCTACAATACAATAGGAAGGAGCAGACGGGAGTATACCTATACCTACAATACAATAGGAAGGAGCAGACGGGAGTATACCTATACCTACAATACAATAGGAAGGAGCAGACGGGAGTATACCTATACCTACAATACAATAGGAAGGAGCAGACGGGAGTATACCTATACCTACAATACAATAGGAAGGAGCAGACGGGAGTATACCTACAATGCTACACCAGACACCACTGGAGTTGAGCGGGTGAGAGACACTTTCTCGACACAACACATCCACCACCACTACCACATGATACATATAATATATGACTGATGAACAGTTCCCGTGTATCACTCATATATATGCACATGATAGACATGCACCATGTCTAGTGTGTGCGTTGCGGGTGGAGTTGAAGTGGGGGCGACTGGCGACTCCTTGTACCTACTATATTATAAACGTATTATGTTATAGTCGAAATGTACGTCTACTAGGTAGTCTACTATAAATATAAAGCCCAATTTTGTATTTGCCAATCGGTGGCATGCTAGCGTGGCAACTTCCGGTCACGGCTAATTAAATCAAAATCAGTAGAAACGATCCTTTCAGATTCATGAATATCATGAATTGTGCAATTTACATTTTTGCTTGTCTGGAATTCATTTTTTGTTCCAAATGAAGAATGAAATGTGGAACTCATCAGCATCCACTAAAACTAATCCTGAATCCAGGTAGCCAGCAGGATTTTTAGGCTCATAAAAAAGCAGAATAAAATTTGAGCCACTCACTCGCTACAAATTCAACATTCAACCATTTCAACCTAAGAGTTGGTTTTCATTCATTGCACTTGCATTATAATTAACTACAAATATTAGTCCTCCCTAATTACATCCTTCCCTTCACCTTTTTGCTACCTGAACAATCCATCCTATTTTGAGCCTGAGCCTAAATTTCAAAATTTATTGCCATATTGCACATTGAAAACTGAACCAAATTTCAAAACTTCAAACTTGCCATTTTGCATTTGTTGCCAAAAAACGAGAAAGGAAAGCTGCTAGCTGCTGCTGTTGACTTTTCTCGAAAAAATAAGAAATTGACGTTGTTTCATTTGTCACTTTGACGTGAAATTGGAAATGGTAGATAATAGGGAATTTAACGTGAGTTAACATTACTTGAGCCCATAAACACCCTTAAGACAGATGACAGTTAGTTAAAGTTAAGCTGCATCTACTTCATAATACTACTAGCTCCTCCTGCTTTAATCACAATTAAGGAAGGACGTGTTGGCCTCGTACTCAATTTCAATTCAACATTGCGTTAATACTAAGTACACATTATATCGTTGATATCGCAATATATTACTATCACAAATCACAATTCACTCGCCCTTTCTATTGTTGGAGAGGTGCAGTCACCATATCCATTAGACAATACCGTCGTCCCCCTCTTCCTTGCTTTTTGCCTGATCCTTATTTTGTATTTGCTTATTAGTCCATTGCACATTAAACCTCGGTCCTTACTCCTTAATTATTTGTTGAGTTGTTCGGTTAATTATCCTATCTATTCACTGTTACAAACTTCGAAATCACGGCAAGAATATTTCTCGAGCAATATGTGGAAGGTACGGGAACTTGCGGATAAGGTGTAAGTCAATTTCGAACTCTTATCTAACTCCATACGACAAATAACTCAAAACAATTCCATTGCATTTGTAAAATATGCTTTAACAACAATTCATTTTTATTTTAAAAGGACGAACGTGGTTATGAACTATACGGATATCGAATCGAAGGTCCGAGAAGCTACAAATGATGAGCCCTGGGGACCTACTGGTAAAATAAATTAATATTAAAGTTGTCTTTCATCTTTTAATATCAATATCAAGTCAAAATCAAGAAAAGCTATATAGTTCCTTTAAAGTATCAAGTTGATATTAACTAACAATAACATTTCTCATTGTGTTTTCTAGGTACAATAAAACACGAATTATCTCAAGCGACCTATAGTTATGACCAGTTTCCAGAGGTCATGGGGATGTTGTGGAAGAGAATAGCTGAAAATAAAAGGAGTCCTCGACGAATTTATAAAGTACTTCAAATACTACTTAATTGATTTTATGTATATGATGAAATGATCTAATCGTTGTTTTTCTATTGTTTGTAGAGTTTGTTGCTTTTACATCATTTACTCCTCCACGGTTCAGATAGAGTTGTTAGAGCGGCTCAAGACCGTCTCTATGAAATTAGAGCCCTTCAAGATTATCATGTAGTTTACGATCCAGGATTTAATCTGGATGCAATCATTCCGCCTTCAGGGACTGAAACCAAAGATGGAGAGCTGAATGTTAGAGTAAAGGCCAAAGAACTCGTCGACTTGGTGTCGGTGAGTTTAGGAAATACTCCTTAAAATTACGATGTGCCATCTGCCATGTGCATACGGTTTTTATGCTTTCAATGTATGTAATATCGCAATTTGCAGTTATAAATTCAAATGCTTAAATTTGTTTAGGACGAAGAGAGATTGAGAGATGACCGAAAGAAGGCAAGAAAAAATCGAGATAAATACGTCGGAATAAGTTCTGATAGAATGATGACTTCCAAATGGACTGATAATGATTACAGTGGGGGATATGATGATGCAGAACAATACGGGTGAATTCATATAATAAACAACAAATAAATTATTTATTTGGGGATATTTGTGGGCATCATGAATTATTGTTGAATTTTTTTATACAACTCATAGTAGAAAATCAAGGAGCCCTAGTCCTCCATCGAAGCCAAAGTTCAAGCCGTTTAGCGATACAGATTCCGATTTGAAAATGAACTCCGATACCAATTCCTTTAGCAGTAGCAATCAGTAAGATTCTAAGATTCAATCTATTTTTTTTTCTACGCAGAATTTACTCCTCGACAACAACGCGCACGTGTATTATTTTTGATTTGCATGTTTGTTTTTTCAGCAACAGCCTTCGATCAAAGCCTGGGCCTCCCTCACCAGGAATCGAAATTTCAGACGATTTTAACCCCAGAGCCACAGAAAGTTTCGCTGATTTCGGCGATTTTACACCAGCAGCTAAACCTGCAGCCACATCTATAATTGCAGCAGCTTCACCAGCCAAGGAAGCCGGTGGTGATTTTGCCGATTTTCAGTCGGCATTCGCAGGCTTCTCTTCATCAAATAACGCCAAGTCTGATCCTCATAGTGAAAGCGATAATAAAGGAGAGGACCTCTTAGGACTTTCCTTTGACATCGGTGGAAACATGGCAGGTCTACCTTCGCCTTCAACTAATAACGCTTCATTCCTTCCTTCTAATCTGTTTTCGACTTCAGCTCAACAACCTGTTTCAGCTACTTTCCAAGTGGCTAATAATTCACTTGGAGGATTTTCTGCCTTTGGTTCAACTGTCAGTCCACCTGTCCAGTCCCCTGTGGGCCAGTTTCCTTCGGGATTTCCAGTCAATGCAACTGGATTCCCACCAGTTCAGCCTCAATCATTACATGTTTCTCAACCTTCTCCTGTAATGAATTTCGATTCGACAGATGATATGTTCGCTCCTATTCTTCAACCTGCTAAACCTGCATCGGATACCAATGGATCAATTACCAACAATAACAATAACAACCCTAAACCGACGCTTCAGGTGAGTGATTGATATACTTCAATTGGATACACATTCATTCATTCATTATTCCGAAACCACTTAGCTAACGTTTTCCTTTTTTATAAACCACAGGGAACAACGTGGTCTGATCTGAACATTAGCATCGATGATTTAAACTTGGGCCGTGCCAATGGTAAAAATGGAACTGCAGGTGGAAAAACGTCCATGAATCAGCTAAGGGCCTCTAACACAACAAACAGTTTGGGTGGTTTCCCATAATGAAGATAATATCCATCAATATGCAATAAATATCAAATTATCAAGTCTTCGCGTCGACTCTTCTTGCCGTCGTCGTGGTACAATCGGATCTAACTGAAAGTAAATACGTAGAAAAGGATAATTTCAAGGCAACTAAATAAACAAAAAAACTAAATAGTAGTCTTAGGATAAAAAGCATGATAGAAAAGGAAGTTCAACAGTAGTTAGTAACTAACTTCGTCTACCTTATGAAACTGGAGTCATCGGTCTTCTGTCCCTGAACGGCCAAGCAAGGAGTCCTGACCTCCGCTATCCTAAATAACTAATAAGACTAGAGAAGATAAAGGTGCGCAATCAAACATCAAATGTTAATGAATCAGGAATTATGGATTTAGTTAGGGATTAGAAGATACTGATAGTATTTCAAATTGTGCTCAAATGAGACGAAGCAGTTTTAAATCGCCACAAAACAAAAAAAAGTTAGAAATGGAATGAGGAAGGAGTTTGTATATCCAAAGTTTCTTATTCATACTTCGCTTATCTCTCACAAGAAAGTGCCTTTTACAGGGTGTGAATGATCCTGAATTTGAGATACGAATTCTGATATAAAACTTAAATAGTATTATTATAATTTCTGAAATCTTATGCGACATACATCACCAAACTTTTTAGGGATTCTGTTTGAGATGATAAACAAATAGTTTTGTTGTGTCATCGATGGATTGTTATTTTCCAAAGCTATTGAGTACAATCTTGAGTTCACAGTCTTGAAGATGCAGTATAATAATGGAAACTGCAGACATTATGAAAATCAATACGAGATATGATAATCAAAGATTAATACGTAAAATTTTAATTAAACATGTACGAAAATAACCTTTGCAGAGGCAATATAAAAAAATATCGCAATTCAATAACGAGGCATAGGTCATAAATAAAATATCCAAGGATGATAAAACGATGACCTCTTTTATCTTAGTCTTCTTGTCTTACCAAAATACCAACAATACATAGCTTTCTTCCGAGAAATCCGTAGTGATAATTTTGGGGCTAACAATCATTTTGATTTAGTTTAATTTTAAAAATTAATGTTTGAAGAATAATATTAGTATGTTACGTTTACGTCCGATCGAAATGAAATATCATTTATAAACATTTTATTTTATTTTACAATACGCCTACTATTAATTTAGTTTGATTTTTGATGCTTTCGAATGGTGATGGGTAAGGGTACTGACATGTAATTTGTTTGTAAGATTAAGAGTTTGTCGCTGCTGCGTATTTAGTAAAAACAAATTCGGAAACATGGATCACACCCAGGTGTGCAACGCTGTGTAATAAACCAGATGAATAATTAAAAAAATAAAAAAGTTTCGAAATGATGAAGTTTCAGCGAGTTTCTACGGTTTATTTAATTATATATTTAATATGATTTTCATTATAAACTTACAAGCGTCATTTATCGAAATATCGAGGCGAGTGCTCCAGTCTAGTCAAACTCAGGACTACGATAAAAAAGTGGAAATTCTGACAGTAGTAGAGATAATAACTTCTTACGAGTTACAACGGAATTCATAGGTCATGCAAAATCTAAGAACAAGGCTGTGAGTGAGCTACTATTAAAAATCCTTTAACTTTTCCTTTTCGAAATACCTAAGGCATTCTTAAGGCAAGTGATGAAGATAATGATTCGTTTCACTGACTAAAATAAAAGTTTGATTAAAATCGTGGATAAAAAGTTTAAAAGACACTGGAAGTTACTGAAGCATCAGGTTCTCGAGATTCTTTTTGAGAATGGTTTTCTTTACGGCATTAAAAACTACTCGAATGTTTTCCGTGTCGATGGCAGTTGTAAAATGATAAAAGAGCTGTGCAGATTCGTGTCTTCTTAATCCAACGAACAAGCTGACAATGAACTGCTGAACGGTTTCTACTGAGCTGTCGTCTCCTGTGTACGATGGAAAAAAATCAGAGATTTTGATCCCTCTATTGATCTGTTAGGAATAGTAAACAAGACAATTTATTAGCGAATTTATTTCACATACAAATTGGATATAAGTATATTAATTTGGGACTTGAAAATCAACTACTAATCGAAAGCCTTACTTTTGCTCGTAACAGATCTGACTTGTTGAGGAAAATAATAATTGAGACGTTTGTAAAGATGCGATTATTTACAATGGAATCGAAAATTGTGCGAGATTCCTCTAAACGGTTGGTTTGTCGGTCCTCCAACAGCACCTGTGATTGTAAATTGTAATTTAAATTAAATTATTTTACTAAGAGACAGGAACAAGATTTAACTTTGATTTGTTGGAGTTATTTATCGATCATGATTTGATACCACGAACTATTTACCTGGTCGAATTCCGAACTTGCGACAAGAAAAAGAATAGATGTAATAGCATCGAAACACTGGAGCCATTTTGCTCTCTGTGATCTCTGACCTCCTACATCAATGAAACGGAATGGCACTCCATTAATTGGAACAGTAAGCTCATAGATTCCTTTCGTGGCTCGACGAGCGTGGACAATATCATTGTTTGACGGCACCCAGTCCTGCAAAGGAAAATAAAAGTACGGGCCATTGTAAAATCATTATAAATAGTTAGTAAATACTAAAATATTGTTCAAATTAGTTTTCTTAGTCAACCTTATTTGAGATAAAGTCGAGATGATTGAAAAAATACTCAACAGCATCCGCTATTTGAAACAGTGATCGGTTGTTAAAAACTGTTTTTATAGCTTGATCCGCCCAACACGCTCTTATCGATGGAACAAACTTGACAAATGTCCACTGGTCAACAAAGCCGGGTTGGTAATTCAATAGTATTTCTCCATGTAAACTATTCTGAGGGTTTTCCCATGGAACTCCTAGTTTATTTCGAGCATCGACAAGCACTCTCATTCCTTTAAAACAAAACAATGATTTATTTTTATTCGTCATTAAGTCATCATAAAAACTAATATGTATAATATCCTTAATTAAATCAACTGAGTTACGAAGTTGTCGTACCAATTCAAGACGTCCAGAAATTCTTTTGAAAGAAGTAAGCAGTGGAAAGAGCAAGCAAAAGATATTTAGCAACAGATTATGTAGACATATTTTATGACCAGTATCCGATCCAAATTTATTGTTGTAATAAATCGGGGTTTGTTTGTAGCTTGACTAAATGTATCTTGCTGAATTGAATATTGATTATTTCTATACCTTGGATTGTATTGAGATATATTATGTGTTGGAATTCTCTAATGGCTTCTGAATCAAATCCAAGACCGTGAATTATCCTCATCTGCTTTAGAAATGTTGACTTGCCACTTTCACCAGCCCCCAATAGCAGGACGCGGACCTGTTGATTCAAAAAATCAATTAATATTCAAATAACCTCATGCGGTGAAGGGAACAAATTAGGTATGAGGTGGATAAGTTTCGATAAAATAATTCACCTGCTTTCTCCTATCCCTGCGTTCTTTCTCAAGACCTTTATCAATCTGTCTAGATTTTGATCGTTGTTCGATTTCATCAGGATCGAATTTAAATTTCCAACAACATCCCCGTGTTATCAAAGACATTGTGATTAGTTTGGTTTTGTGGTTGCTTGGTCTTCAATACAATTCTTCTCTCAAGCACACAAACAAAAGATAAGCGATGAACCACAACTACCTCAAATCGAAGGTGGCCTCGGGGAGGTCAATTATCTCTAATCCGCAATACACCAAACTTGCAAGTTTCGGAACCACAACTTTAAAAGTCGAAGTCACACTATCAGGAATTTTATCTAATTAAATTCATAATGTATGAGTTAACCTCAAATACGCTGCAGTTCATAACATTAACCTAGTGTCACAAATACAGAACTATGTCAACATAAGATACCAGGAGATAAGATAATAAGATTATTAGTGTTAACGGGCTTGTTTGTAGCTAAATATAGCAAAGCTCAATACACTGCAACTTATAAATGCAATCTACAAGTTAAAGTCCAGCTATAAAACTACAATACAACAATGAACTATACAACCATGAACTAATGACGAAATGTCACGTGATATGTCATCCCAAATCCCAACTACACTTCCAAGTAGTTCCAAGAAAACAAATTAATTAATTTATATCTATCTGTAGTTTACATTTTGCATTTGTAATTGTATTTCTGATATTTTGATTTGTATTCCGTACAGATAGACAGTTAGTTGCCTTTGTATTCTCCTTTTTTTTGTAACTGATGGATAGGGATTGAAATGTAATTTTAAAAAGTTACGAATTATCACATATTCAATATTCACATGTTGTCTCACATGGAAGATTGACCAACATACAACCACAAACCAACCAGGATTTGTTGAATTTTAAATACAATTTTGGATTATAAAGGAAAAATGATACAATTTTAGAGCACATTCATGTGTAAGGCAACTACTGTCCTATTTGAAGTTTTGAACTGACATTTCCGTCAACAAACAAAATAAACACGAGAAGACCACACGACTGACTACTACTGAACTGAGACTCCGAAATTCGGTGTTTTGTACCAAGGCGGGTATGAACATGTAGTCCAGTCCAGGATAATTCAGTAGTAGAACTGCCTCGGATCTAAAATTCTATGATCATTCAAGGAGGAATGTCCCACCCTTCTTAAATTCTAAATCGTGGATCTTAAACTCTTTTAAATGACTTATGGTTTTTCCTCGTACATCCTCCAATATCTTCTAAGTTCTAAGCCAAAGTTTGGTGAATTGGACAACCTCCTCTCTTCTCGTCTTCATCTTCTCTCCTGATTAAAAAACAAGTTATGTTTTATATCGTGTATGCACATATACTGTATAGAGTCATATACGATACGATTTTGTTGAGTTGTGTATATTAAATTATACAGCAAATACATAGTACAAGGAATAAGCAATGCATATAGCTGGGCTGGGACTGATTTGAGACACTATGACTTTTAGTTCTTGTAAAGAGACAACATCAACAGTAAGGAAATTAGGACCACAGGATCTGGGGTATCCTGACGCACATCCTTGTTCGTGAAAAAATAAATTCATGATCAGACGAGCAGAAATCGTTTGATGGACTTTCAAAAGACGCTTAAACGCTTACTTTGCCTCGTACTAATGAATGCTGCATAATTTACCATGTCACATCTTCTTACCTTAACGTATGGCATTGCTTTTAAAATTTTTAAAATAAGCCAACGCTTACAGATAAGAAAATAGACCAAAAAGGGCATATTTTTTGTTTTAGAGTTGAAGATCCTCTCAATCAAATCATGTTGTTTACATTAGATTACAAAGAGATCAGGAACGGCAGAAGTGGCAGAACTGTAGAGATTTCTGACCCCATCCCAAACACAGCGTCTTTCTTCATCCTTCGCCTTCCTTTCCTATTTGGCCCTCCAAATGTCAACTTTTACCCATTCACCCAGTCCCCACCCCAGTTTTGAGAATTTTGACCTTTAACCTTGTCCGTCATGTGTCATTATCAATATTATCATGTCCGTTTTAACGTTTGGCATTGCTTTTAAAAATTTTAAAATAAGCCAACGCTTACAGATAAGAAAATAGACCAAAAGGGCATATTTTTTCTTTTAGAGTTGAAGATCCTCTCAATCAAATCCATGTTGTTTACATTAGATTACAAAGAGATCAGGAACGGCAGAAGTGGCAGAACTGCAGAGATTTCTGACATTCTGACCCCATCCCAAACACAGCGTCTTTCTTCATCCTTCGGCTTCCTTTCCTATTTGGCCCTCCAAATGTCAACTTTCACCCATTCACCCAGTCCCCACCCCAGTTTTCAGAATTTTGACCTTCAACCTTGTTCGTCATGTGTCATGCCATCATGTCCGTTAAACTCAGAATGATTGATGTTCTAGATGTCAGATTTTCAACATACTCTATTCCATTTTCAAGTCTAGAATCTTAGAAAGGAATTAAAATTAATATTTGATATTATGATAAAATATCAATGGTAATGCTTTTCGATAATATTTTAATTATTATTAACCTTATCGCCAAGGGCCTCTAAAGACTACCACTTACCACCACATATCACCGAGGGCCCCTCCTGCCCTGCGTGGACACGTTAATCGGAGTCTATCTCAATTAATTAATGTGTAAGGGTATCTGGTATGGCAATAATGTGACAGTAAATTAGTAGGTGTGTGAGAGAGAGAGCAGCGAACGGGATTCCTACTGCAGACACTCCAGAGTTTAACGTTGTAGGTATAGGGAATCCCGTCTGCTCCTTCCTCTCTCACACGCACAACTTCAGAGTGTAACATTGTAGGTATACTCACTCCCGTCTGCTCCTTCCTATTGTAGGTGTATACTCCCGTCTGCTCCTTCCTATTCACTATTGTAGCATTGTAGGTATACTCCCCTCTGCTTCTTCCTATTGTAGGTATACTCCCCTCTGCTTTTTCCTATTGTAGGTATACTCCCGTACTCCCGTCTGCTCCTGCCTCTCTCACACTCCAGAGTGTAACATTGTAGATGATTGCAGGTATAGTGAATTCCGTCTGCTCCTCTCTCACACACACAGACACACACCTACACCTCCCACCTCCGGAGTTCTATTACAAATTAAAAATAAATTACTTACTTGTTGTTACTTAACTCAGACTTAACCATAGATGTGACTTAACAACTGACCAATGCACAATTGTCGAGAGGCTCGGACTCGACCGACTAGAAAAGGCCAGTGTGGTTAGTGTGGTCGTATAGCTTATAGCAAGTCAGTCGAGTCTCTCGACAAAATCCACAATGCATATAATGTGAATGTGATACACTTTGTATGAAATACATGAGAGACAGTCCCACCCCACCGTCTATATGTGATATGCTATGCAATCAAAACACAATATACAATTTCAATACCACAATAACAGCAATCCAAAGCACAAAGTCGAGGTCCACAGTCACAGTCCACATCCAACTTTGATTGAACCTTTGCCCTTTCACCTTACAGCTGAATAGCTGAAAGTGTAAGGTGAAAGAGCAAAGGGCGTGAGGCCTTTGCTTTTTGCTTGCTTCCAAAAAGGAAAATTGAGGCCTGCGTGCTGCGTGTGGGTTGGGTGGATGTGTTTGTTTACATTGCTGAGGCCAATGAGGGTTTCTTTACGAAAGGGCGCGCAATTTAAAAACCGAGACTTCATGTTTATTTTTCCACAGCATCACTCAAAAATAAACTTATTCATCACATTCTTCACATACTCCATATACTCCGATCCGGCTCCCCTGAACTTGTCTCCTTCCTCGTGTACAGTGGGCACCGACAATCGAGACTCAAAATCTTAATTTCGTCTACATCGCCAAGTTGACGAGTAGTACGTCAATTTACAATTATATTTCATATTTTATTCGTTATTTTGTATTTTATTTGTGCGCTGTGTAACACAACTTGTGTTGTGAAGTTGAAGTTGTGATTCATGATTTGTCTTTCAGGTTGCAGGTCCAGAAGGTCATAGGTCGGATGTCAACAGGCTTGACGTTGTTGACAGTTTGGGAAGTGGGAGATCACGTTTTTAATTCAAAAGCAAAAAGCGCAAAACCTACTGCTGGAGGACTGGTTACATATAACACATACAACATTGAATATAATTAAGTAAGTTGAATTTTAATTACACATCATAAAACCATGTCACATAAATATATTATATCTATCACATATTTAACATAATACAATATACATATATAGCATTTCACGTCGAGCCTAGTCCACAATTTATATTATTATAATTACAAAATTACAAACTGGGTGTGATGTGTATAGTATAAACAGAAATTTAACTAACTTTATACACGTTGATTTACAATCATTTTTCGTTTAATTCGTTTCGCATAGATTGGGAATCGGTGCAATTTTTCATGAACGAGGCCCCTTCAAAACAAAGATGTTGATATGCCAGTATGCCACCACTGAGACTGACTCTGACTGATCTTCAATGTTGTTGGATTCACTTTTGGATTCTGAAGAGTGTGTGCGCAAGAAGGGGCAGCAAGGAGTGGCCACTATTGATTTCCGCTGAAATCCAACCCGAATTCGTCAGTCCTCTTTTCATCTCTCTCTGTGTGAGAGATTTCTTCACTCTCACGTACAACCATAATACACGGACCGAGTTCAATCCAGTTCAATAGTAGTACACACTTTTCTACAACATACAAGACTTAAAACTACATCCGATACATCCGACCCGACATCCGTCCTTCCTTCTTTCTGGATGCAAAAAGGAACTCTCCAATGGAACAGGGAACCTTTTCACTCAACAATCAACCACACTTCTATTTCAGACAACAACTCATTTTAAAATCTATCGCAGGCTTTCTTACAAACAGAGCTTGATTCATAGAGAGAAACCAAAATCTTAAGAGAATGAGTCATTCTTGGACTAGTTGGAGATCCTTTTCCTGATTCCAAACTGTGATCCTTCGTGACTGGACCATCACAAGTCGCGATTTAATGTGGACCATTCCGACGGACCCACCTCCAGCAGTACTGAGTCGAAGGGTGTCATCATCATTGCTGCTAACTAATTTTTTAAAGTCGAATGGGAATTCCTCCCATGTGCCAAATCTTCATACTCCCCTAAGCGTCGTCAGGAAGGTTGAAACTGGAACTGAGCCGGATGAAAATGCTACTAAATACTAAGATTTTCTAGTTAATTAATTGTAACGATTAAGGCAGATAGATAAGTCAGGTCATAGTCAGTTGTTTTGCTGGTGTTTACAATTTTTAATAATTAGAAGCTGTATAGAATAGTTCAGAATGAGTGTGAATCTATATGACAACAATGGTGTGACGACGGTGACGACGAGAATACCGACACCGCCAATCTTGGCCCGGTTCTTTCACAAGTTTCCGCACATCAACGTGACGGGTCATCGGGTCAACTCCACCTTTGACTGGAGGAATGAGGTTTACTTGGAGTCCTTAGGAATTTTAGCCTCCGTCCCAGCCCTCCTCCTTATCTTCTTTTTACTTATCCTCCTCCTCTACCTGCTCACGAGGTGTTGTGACCGAAATGCCAAGAGGGACCGCCCTCTCATTTGTCTCAAAGTCCTCCTCGGACTTCTTGCTCTAACTTGTTGGTAAGGAATTCAAGCAAAATATCGAATGAATGTCAGATAAAAATTAATGAACTTTGACCTTCAACCTTGTGGGACGAAAAACATTGTAAAGTACTTGTTACTTAAAAAATCTTTCCATTCTCTAAATTTCAGTGCTGCCATCGGCCTAGGTCTCTACGGAAATGATGACTTCCATAATGGTATCGAGTCATTCGTCGCTTCCCTCAAAAATATTCAAGCTTATCTTGATTTTGTTAGAAACCAGGTAAGCTTGTCTTAACTTGTTAATTACAGTATAAGTAAAAAAAATATTTAATGGATTTGGTTATACACGAGTTAGTTAGCCGTTTCTAGATCAGATTTAAAAAATAAAAAGTGTCATAGGTCATGGAACCCCCATGGAGAGCATAAATCGGGACATAATGATAATGGTGGTACGCTGAGAGATTTTTTAGCACCATCAAATCTCTGTAATTGCACTTTGTACTCATACAGATCATGTGAAATTATTTACGAAACCTTATTTAAGTGTTTCACAATTTCACATCATCTTAATCCATTATTATATACTGGATACATTATTTTAATCCAGCTGGCTACATGCTACAGCTACAATACATTATTCCGTTAGTTGAGTTGCAAAATAAATTAAAAATCTCAAGTCTCAAGTTGCAAAAAGTCTGATATAACGAAAGGAACTAGACTCGATAGCATAATTCCCATTGAAAAGACAGACAGACAATGCTTATCTCTTTCTTATCCAAAGTTATTTATTTACTATTTAATGGCTTGACGTATTTTGCCTTGAGAAAGAGATCATGTGGCTTCTGACTTCTGCATCTGCTTCCAAAGCTAAGTTAAAGCTCTAGGAGGAGATAAGAAGGTCTTTGTCCATCCATTTTAATTCCATTTTAATGATCATGATTTTATGAAGCAGAATAGGCCCAACGGGCCAGAAAATGTTGAATTGTAAAATATTATATAGAAAGGACATTATACGTGCTTAATTCGTTAATTCATATAATTTATTCCTTATCATGTATCGTATTGCGATTTAGTATTTCATCTTCATCCTGTGCACTCTCTTATTCTGAGTCATACCTCTAAGTGTCTCACTGTCTCATTTTACAATCCTTTTGGTGTGGTGGCCTTTGGCCTAACAGTCATTGTTTTAATGAAATTGTGGTTTCAAACAGACCGATAATGAGAAATGTAATGATTTAATACTGCTAGAACATTATTTGAAATAGTTCTAATGGAGATGTTTTAAACTTTTAAATATTGCAGACTTTAGAAGCTCAATCGTCAATAGAAAATGGAGTTTTTCCGCTCATGTCTCGTCTGGGAGTTGTTTTTGAACGACCACTGGTAAGTTCGAATCCCGAGTCAGTACCTTGAATTTAATGTGAAGCATTAGAGGACCATCATTATCATGATTAACATTATCCAGACACGTAATTTCCATAGGAGGATCGGATGTCAGAATAATCGGAAATGTCAAATGCGTCATTCATGTTATTAATGCATTATGGCTCTGTACTATGGGAAAATAATCGGCTTTATTGTTTGTCCCGTTTCTGTATAGGGGAATAACACTGTTCATGTAGAGATATTGGCTCAAATGACATACATGGAACAAAATATGACGAACACGTTGGATAATGCACGGATATTAAGCGGATACTTCGACGGTCCCATCCAAGTCTCACCTCATTCCACTATCCAGCTCATCGAGACAATAAGGCATGTATCTGACAAAAAATATTAATAATGTGATAATGGTTTACATGAATGCAATGAAGTTATCAAGGATCTAGGCAGAATCTAGAATATCTAGACAGAATGTAGGCCACTAAACGATTGCTTATACTTTCATACGACCAAACCTAATATCGCTAACGGACTAGAAAGGTTGGCAACCATAGGAAAGCTTGAAAATTAAACTCCGACTATCCACAATAGTAGAGTCAGAGTACGAGAGAAAGTCAAGCGTATGCCAAACGATTCGCGGAGAGAAATAAATGGGGGAGTCATTTGTCACACGAAGCAAATTGATTCTGGTCCCATGCCAAGGAAGAAAGTATCTTATGAATGTGCTGCTTTCATTTATTATTTTAGGTGGCCAACTACATTGACGCTACTGATAATCTTCATAATCTTCTGTGTCATTCTCTTCTATGCCATTGTTCGTCATTCTCGGTGTTGTTTTATCACGTAAGTTCTAAACAAACGATTTACAATTTAAAATGCTTAATTCCACTTCTCAAAAGAACTTCTTGTCTCGCCGGTATTATTATGTAAATGTTATTATTAGCAAGCCCGTGCCAGTTTAACTGTAATTGGATTTGTTCTTTGTGCTTTTCTACAGATTCTCCGTATTAGGTCTCATAGCAGTCATCTTAAATTGGTCCCTTGTTTCTCTTTACCTGGTTGGTTCAGTGGTAAGTCGGAAGTCCTTTATCGCATCACTTCACGTACATGAATATGAATATGATTATCGATCTCTTGGGCCCAAATACTTTACTTAATTGGACTATGGGTTATTCACCTGGCTTCTGTAATTTTCTAGGCACTAGCCGACATCTGTGTGAGTCCCCACCGGGCTGCTATAGCCGAATTGACGAAAGCTCAGATCCCTGAAGAAATTTCTGAATATTATTTGAATTGTCAACCTACCAAGCCGGATCTATATCCTTTCCAGGATGTTATACTCGAGGCTCAGAAGTCAATAGAAGGTGTGTTACCCAAGTCAAGTTTTGGTTTGGTTCAACTTCAATTCTACTCTTTTTAAAGGTTAATGAGCGGAAACCTCTATATAAAAGTTCTCAATGTGGTTTAGGAACTCAACACACACTACGAGTCATAAATTCCCTTGCAACGACCTACTACCCTTCCAATGACGCTGATAGCATTGTAGATGGTCTCTTCAAGGAGTTGTACAATGTTGAAGCCTATATAGGCCAGGTAACTAACTTCTAATGAATTATGTTAATAATGAAATGATACAATTCTTGTTGAACGAGCTTACCATTGACTTTAATTGGAAATTTTAGACGTCATCTCGAGCAGATTGTCAACCGGTTCATGCATATTGGATAAAAGGGTCTGATGCCCTGTGTGGAACAAGTTTATTTGGATTAGCTCTCCTTCTTTTGTCGGCTCTAACCTCTGCCCTTCTATTTACTCTCCTCGTCGGGTTTGACTCTCATACTTGGATCTACATTCAGAGGAGGTACGTACGCATGGGCGATTCCTTATAATCAATATAGGCGTCAATAATTCATGAATGCTCATTTGACCTTTAAGTTTCTAAGAGTTTGAATTAAATGAATCCTGTGGGATTTTAGGAAGCGGTATTTGCAGAAAGAAGAGTGCGCTGCATTCCTACCAACTTCATATGAAGGAGGGCACAGCCACGGAACCGGAAGCACAGGTCGAGGAGGACGTCGTTCTGGAGGCGCGGGGTCAAATTCACCTTATAATTTAGTTTCACACTGGGACCCCGAACCCACCCCTCTGTACTCAGCGTTTTGATTTTTTAATTAATTATAATAAGCTCTAACAATCTTGTCTCAGTTTCATTTCTGGCTCTCTCTATTTCAACGCTAAATGTACGATATTGGTGATTGCTTTCAGTCCGTTCTGCTTGCCATCTTTTTGCTGGCTGTGTGACTTTGTTGTTCTTGTTAAACTTTGTTCTGTGTCTAATCCCATCCCATCAACTAATCACGATCAGAGCTTTTATGTTATGTGTTTGCTATTTTTAACCTTGTCTAATGGCAATTTGGGCCTTGTTTTTTCGTTTTTATCTTAATAAAACGGGTTTGTGTTCAATTCCATGCTTTCCTTCGGTTTAATTTATAATTTGTATGTCTTGCTTGGAAAATCTGACCTTGGGTTTTAACATTTTAACAAAAAGTAACAACCGTTTTGTTTTATGGTTTTAATTATTATTTTTACAGTTGTCTGTCTGTTGTGAGAGAGTCTCGTGTTTGATTTCGTTTTCGCTGTGTTATCGGTTATCGTAGTGTGATGTTTATCCAGCCAGCCGTCGCATGTGAGCTCCGATAAGTTGTTTCTGTTAATTAACAAATCATCTCGTGACAAAGTTCATCTTCTTTCGAACCTTATCTGCTTTCTTTAAAGCAGTTCTCTTTAATACATTCACATGATTTACTTTCAGAGGTGGCGGTGGGGGTGCTTCCTATTCCTGTCCTAAAGTTTCCTCTGTTCTCTCTCTCTAGAAGCAATCTGTCTCTTTTGATATTCAATGGGAATTCCTGTTTCTATATTTAGCCTTATGTTTTCTAGTTTAACGATACATCATTCAGTTTTCTGACTATCATTATAGCAGAGAAACTGGATGATTTACGAGAAGGATAAACTAGAGGACTAGCGACTTAGGCTGAATACCTTACGAGCGCAAGGACAATTTAATAAGTCATTGTGATTGTCACGCAAAAACGCAAACTCTCGTCTGTAAAGACGGCTTTCATGCAGTTTATTTTTATTCTTATCGGATTTTTTTGTCATCCGGAGTTCCCATTGAAGGTTATGATTTTGCGTTCCATTGTTTTAAATATTGTATTGAAGATGGAATTGAATTGATACAGGAACAGGAACGGGACAATGCCAGCGGGGGGATATCACAGGGGGGAAAGCTCCATGGGTCACACCGTCATTGGACCAAACCATGGCCAGTACGCGACTTTAAGCAAAGGATGCAAGACCCTGGAAGCCAACGATTTCTACTAAAAGAAATAGACTCCTTCTTCAGCATCTCTGTATTTAGAATTTAAATACAACCTGCAACTTTCCATCGACGACGATATATAAAAATATGGTAGAAGATTTCAAGATTAAACTCAATCCGCAATCGACCAAGTCAAGAAACTCAACTCATGCTACAAAACACCAAACGTTCATTTCTAATTAAACTCTCAACTCTCTATCCTCTCATCAATCAAAAGAAAAGTCTCAAGTTCAATGTTCAACTCTCCTATCTCTCAATTAAATACTGTATTGGAACACGTCTTAAATTAGCTAGAAGGAAGAACGTTACAAACTTTAAGAAATACTTCTATCATGACATGACCATGTTAAGTAGTCGTCCTTTCTATAAAACTAAACATAATTCGGTATATACCGTGTGTGGTTACCTAACTAATTAGATAACGTACCTTTCCAAAAGTTAATTAGGATTTTCATATTTTTGTTGAAGATCAATGATATTAGTGAGGCAGCGAGGGTTCTTATCCTCATCTATGTGTATAAGACTACCTATAAACAGATGCAGCTCTCGATGTTGCATGTTCAAGTAAATCCATTCCTTTTGATATAAGAAATCAACGTAGTCAGCTTTAGGAGGCTGCTAAAGGCTAAAACTGCTATAATTACTGTTAACTTAAATCCGGTGTAGTAAGAAATATTTAATATGTAACGGAGGATTGGAATATAATACGACTACAAATTACAAACGAAGGATTCCCAACCCACGTCTCTCTTAGAAAGTTAAAGTTAAAGCTATCTTCTCAAATTAACTACTTCCTATAAGACTACTGATTGTCCGGCTCATACAACTGTTTTTTTAGATGCTACTGGCTACTATGCTATTTATATAATGAGTACTAAAGAGTAGAATTTAGTCCATAATGGATAATGACTCGTCAGATCCCATTTAAAGGCAGCCGAAGAAGAAGACGACGACGGAGGATTACAAAAATTGTTGTTATAGATCGTTACATGATAAACTCTGGATTTTGTTGGAGTTACACAAACGTTACATTCTGAATACGAAATAGTATATCCAAAAGCTGGATATAATGAAATGCAAAAGGGGGATAAAAGACACCCTTTATGAAGGAAGTGAGAGAGATTAAACTGAATTTATTAATTATGATTAAGACATTATGATGACATAATAACTGAAGTAGAAATAGGCAATAAAGAGTTCTATTTGTTATTATTATTAATATTATTATATGAATTACTACGGGAAATGTCATTGTCATTTATTAGCAATTAATTTTGTAGCTTAAAAAAGTGTGTTATCTCTTTTAATTATTTTTGTGTACAGCTGTCTCTAGTCACTAATAAGAACAACTTCAATACTTGTCACCGTGTTTAACTGATAATGCGGCATTCGATTTCGAAAAGTTCATTCGTACCAGAGATAGGTCTGTGTGTTCATAGTTTAGTTTATATACGATTTATTTACTATTAATTATTGTCATTTTGTCATACGTTTATAGTTTTTTGGTAGTTGCGTCCACCAAACTCGTTTGCCTTCGTTAATTAATTATTATGATTTGTGTGGAATAAAAATCAGTTTATACTGTGTGATTTCTACGTGGATTAGATTACTTGATTTGACTCGCATTCCATTAAGTTTTTAATTACTAATTAACAGGGTCATTACAAGTTTGATTTTAGTTTTATTGGATGACAGCAGGCGAATCGATAACCCGAACCACCGCCGTCTTCTGCAAGACCACAATAAGCCCGATCGTCATTTTTTCCATCTCCGAAATTGTAGTGAGGATAGCCTTTTTTAGTGCAGAACTCCCACATTTGAGGGATATCATTCCCGTCCTTATCCCGCGTACAGTATGGTGCCTAAAATCATCAAAACTTAATTATAAATTTTGATGTACTGAGACCAAGATTTAGTCCTGGGACATTTTTCTTCCATAACATGCTATGGGGCAATGTGGGACGGAATATGGTTGCTCCATTAGGAACTATGTAGATTGTTGAGAAGCTATGAGAGAGTAAAAATAAATCCCACAACTAAATGCCAGGCTCAACACTCAATTTCTCAAAGTCAACGGATTTACCTCAGGATCAACCCGGTTGGGGTCACAACCTTCAGCTGCAAGGGCTAATAAGACCAGGATATAAATTAGTAGAACTTTGGCTTTGTAAATCATTTTAAAGCTTGGAATGTCTGCTTTTTATTTTAGGCCAGGCAGGAGTTGAGCTAGTAAATTACTGAAGGTTGGAAACGGAATTTTTTCTTATTTATGTACCGACTGTGGGGCAGTGTATACTGGAAATAATTAAATTATATGTGTAATTACAGTGGACTCTGCTTTAAAACAGAGAACATTAAGAGATCACTAATGTGTCATTAACAGGGTAAACTACAGTAAATCGCAGATGTGGAAAAACATTAAAAAACTGGAATATAGATATTCGAACCCCATATAGTTCATTAAACAAATTAAGCTTAAAACCGATTGGTTTTTCGTTTTTCATGCTGGGATTCATTCCGCTCAGTTAGGTTATATTAAAGTTATGATTGCATGTAATATTATGTCGTGTCCATATATATACTATTATTACTGATTATCTGATTAATGATTTTTATTGATAAAATTACGGGTTCCTCCGGATAATCAATAAGCTCTAAATCTGAAGTAATTTCAATTTCAATGTTCCGTCTATTCCAATGAGTAACTTTCAGGAAAGTTAAGAACTTGGCCCCCTCTCCACCACGGGTTATCGGGACTCGTGAGGTTAAACCCGACTTCCGTGTTAAACTTTAGAGCTGGTTCCAAGACTTGTCTTGCTTTTGTCAGAACCATCAAATCCGCTGGTACATCTACACCTTGATCAAAGGAATCCTTAGGTTTCAAAAGGAGCCCTTCCAAAGACCGACTCTGCAAAATGCTCAACAGGCCTTCAGTAGTTAAAAATTTCGAGGCATCCGACGGGGTCCAGCCATAAATTGCCAGGTACTTCAGTTTCGTCAGCAAATGCATTTTCTCAAGATCTTCGGGTGACAATCGGACATTTCCAAGAGTCAGGGTTTCCAAACTGTCGATGAACGAAGGGTGTGGGCCGAAATTGACAATCTCTGGAAAGTACCTCTTGTCGAAAGCTTGATTGTTGAAGGAGTCAAAGCCAATCTTGATGACTCGGATCTTTCGACAGGTTTCAAAGCCTCGGAAATCCAGAGCTGAAATGTAGGCGTCGGGTGTGATGTTGATGATTTCCAGATGCGTTAAGTACCTGTAATTGGGAATGATTTTTTTTAGTTTTAAGCGAATTTTAGATGAAAAATTAAAATTTTTATAGAAAAACGATGTTGAGGCACCCTGACCTGTGATTTCGGGCTGCTATGTCAGAAACCGCTGATAAGGAGGTGGAGTAGTTCCATTTTAAAGGTAGCTGGGGCCTTAATTTCAATTTTACGACTCTGAGGGTCTCGAGGGAGTTGACATATGTCAGAATATTTGTGTCAAGATTAACGATGTCGCGATTTCCGGTACGAACTTCAGTATCTTTCCGAGGACAGTCGGACACATAAATCAGCTCTTGAAGCTCCGAATTTCGGATAGGAACTTTAATTACTGACTGTCTCAGAAGTGTCGAGACCTTTCGATCCTTATTTTTGGCAAAATAAAGGTCTAGAGGATGATGGGCCATCCATCTTCGTTTCGGACAGGAAACCTGACCGTGCAAAATGGTCAGGGATTTGCAATGAAAGAACCGGTCGAGAAACGCAAAGAGGTCAGAGGTCAATTCGGCCTCATCGTCAACTATACCGGGCTTATCGGACCAAGACCAAAGGGTCAATTTCACAGTTTTTGCTCTAGGACAAACCATGTTCTTCAACATCGCGGATTGGTTGAGCCAGGAAATTAATGGAGCCGATGACGATTTAGGACTGAACCGCAAGTCAAGGTCAAGGATCGACAATTCGGTCAATTTCATTAAAGTTGAGTCGGGGATTTGACCCTCGATAACCCCTTTCCAGAGAAGGTCCCTTAGTCGACATTTTTGAAGTAAGGAGCTGCCGAAATTCGACGAAATAAGCCCTTCGACTTTTAAGGTCTGAATTCGGGATGGAGAATAAGGGACATCGTCCAGTTTCTGGAATTTGGAACTCGAGATTACGACCTCTTCGAAACTGCCTCGTTTCGTGATTCTGATAGCCGTTTTTGACTTCCTATTATGCAGAATCAGCGTCACATTTCCGTCTTGAAAACCGTCAGTCTCCCTCCGGAGCTGATAGCAGGTCCGTCGTAAGGACTGTCTGTCTGACGCGGAGAGGAAGCTCATAATTCCGTGTACTCGTGTCTAAACCACATTGCGATTCGATTAAAATTATTGTTCTGACCGATAATGCGCTAGTGGAAAAAAAAATTTCAGCCGGTATCGGTACCATGAAAAAAATTCTTGGTTTTAAAAACCCGATTTTTGCCGGATTTGACAATTTCGGGGAGAAAAAGGTTCTAATTTTTGTGATTTCATGAACATTTCCCGTTTTTTCCATCAGCGCGATAATGTTTATAGTCATAGTCATGATTTAAATATTTGTTGCTTTAAGTTAGGGTTTATTTTGCCTTTTCAGACAAGAGGGCCAAAGGGCTCCATTTGAGCCCGTCTTCGAGAAATAACCACTTCGTAGTTTCGTCCCGGCCGTTTTGGAGCAAAATACCGACCGGGGTTCGGTCCAGCCTGTTTTCCAGAAGCATTACTGCGCTTTGGCTTTGGTCCATCTGTGTCAAGGATCCTGATCGGCTCAGCTTTCTGTCAAGGTGCGGTTCTCGACCTTGAGGCTGGCCGCTTTTAAGGGCTTCCTCCGACGAGGAGCCTTGGCCCATGATAATTGGTGACGAGACTTATTTATTTCCGAATTTTTATTTATTGGATGTGGGTGCATTGGCATTTAGCGTACTACAAATCCAGTCGGGTTGAAATCCAGGTCAATTCTTGGTCATGGTTACTCTAGACCACTAAAAGATCCCCTGACAACGTCCAGTTTCAAAGAATATAAAATTTTGAATCGTAAATCGTATTCAAATCAAAGGTGAGCCAGAGCCAAGGTCTCATATTTAGGCCCAACGGCCTGATGATGGTAAATTGTGAATATGAAACTCAAAAAATGCGTATTTTATGAACGAAATCATTGGAAATGCTTTTGAAGATATCCATAAATTAAATTGCATTTTAGTTTCTAATAAATAAAATAGCTATAAAAATAAAATGCTATTTTAGCTATATATTATTATTAGCTAAAATGCATAGATCCATTTGAAGAGCAACAAAGGAATTAGCTCTCTCCTGCCTGGTGAGATGGGTTTTAGTCTTGATGTTTATGTTTATTTTAAAAATTAAAGTATTCCCTGAAGCTGACCACTTTTAAAATTTGGAGTGACCTTTGACCTTGATCACCCCCTGGGAAATAAATACCGAAATTAAGTACAAGTCAAAACGCAGTCTGATTTCCAACGAATCGATATCATCCGGTAAAATTTGACATAGAGTAATTTTTTTATGTTTATTTAATTAAGGCCGCGAAATTTAAATTCTCAATTTCGTTTTGTTTTTGAGAAGTTGTAAATTACTGATTAACCTCTTGTGTCTACTCCGAATTTAAATATTTTTTTGTTTTTATAGTACTTCAGAATTCGAAACACAAAGTTCAACCTGACCAGACATGAGTGCACATTCATCAGAAGAGGAGGGTATGGACGGATTGACGATCAAGCCCCCTCAGCATGTCCACCATCACAAAGATCGAAAGCGAGACCGCTCTCATCGACATCCGAAACAGTCCCGGAAAGAGGGCCCTCCTGGAGGGGCTGGAGACGAAGAGAGGAGACGACATCATCACAGACGACCCGAGGTCAGAGGTCAACCCCGTGGGGATCGCTATCCGCCTCAGCAACAACAGCAGGAAAGCGAGGGTCACAGTCGGTCAAGGAGTAGTGGTGGGGGTGGCGGAGGTGGCAAGAAATATTTACCTGCAGCGGGTACAACTGATGGTCCACCCGGTGGGGAACGACATTCTTCCTCTTCCCGTCATCATAAGTCTTCCAGTAGGGGCAGACGGTAGGTCTATATTTTTATGCACAAACTTAAACTTACTTTACTTGTCAGTCGGTTTATATTTTCAATACCTACATACAACCTAATTCATAATTAAATTTGCCTAGGGCTGAGCCGGAAGAAGAACCCGTCAAGATCGCACGGGATAAACGATCCCTTGAACTCCTAACCGAGACGAAACAGAAGAGAAGAAACATTGAACTCGAGAATGAAAGGGCCCTTCGAGATATTGAAAGGCGGAGGGATAAGGAACGTGGAACGGGCGACGGATCAAGTGGAAGCAGGCAGCATCGACGAACTCATCGACAGGATGAAGAAAAACGACAACAGGAGCCCGAACAACAGTTGACCCCGAGCCCTGAAGATAGTAAAGCAGAGTTGGAGCTAGAGGAACATGTTAATATCGAAATAGAGGTGAGCTAACTATATAACTATAATAGCATTTACTTTAATAAAATGTATTGCTTGAATTTTTAGTGCTTGCACACTATAAAACGTTTACAATTTTTAAATTGATTCTAGGACATCGAAGAAAGTTCTTCTGAGTTAGAAGAAGGTGAAGAAAGATCTCCTCTCTCTCCAAATCAAGTACCTGTACCAGAGTCGGATGTCAGTAGTGCCTCAGAAAATGAAGAAACGCGAGACGAAGCAAAAGCCACCAGTGATGTCAGCAGTGACACCAGCTCTTCCAGGAAATCCCGATCTGTTGACAGATCTGATGCATCCTCCTCATCTTCGAGCAGTGGAAGTGACTCTGATAATGACAATAATCAGGAAAATGGAGATGCTGATCCCAAACCTTCCAAGATTCCTCGAAAGGATGACTCTCCGCCTCCTTCCCCTTTGGAAATTAAAGATGACGATATTACTGAAATTCCTATAGAATCTAAGAAGCGCAATGGTACCGAAACTCCTACTCCTATGATTGTTGTCACCGACGAAGTTGAAGAAAAGGAATTGGCAGACCTACTACCTCCTTATTTCCCAGCTTTGCAAGGATGTCGGAGGGTTGAAGAATTTCAGTTGTTAAATCGTATTGAAGAAGGGACTTATGGAGTTGTATATAGAGCTAAGGACAAAAGGACAGATGAGATTGTTGCCTTGAAAAGGCTTAAAATGGAAAAGGAGAAGGATGGCTTTCCAATAACATCGCTAAGAGAAATCAATACTTTATTGAAGGCTCAGCATGAAAATATAGTTACGGTACGTGAAATCGTTGTAGGTAGTAATACTGACAAAATCTTCCTGGTTATGGATTACGTTGAACATGACCTGAAATCATTAATGGAGACTTTGAAGCAAAAAAACCAAGTGTTCCTACCCGAAGAAGTTAAATGTCTTATGATTCAACTTCTCAGAGCTGTTGCACATTTGCACGATAATTGGATTCTACATCGGGATTTAAAGACTTCGAATTTACTCTTGAGCCATAAAGGGATATTAAAAGTAGGAGACTTTGGCCTGGCTCGAGAATATGGGTCACCGTTGAAGAACTACACTCCAATCGTTGTGACCTTATGGTATCGAGCACCCGAACTCCTTCTGGGGACGAAGGAGTATTCCTGTCCAATTGATATTTGGAGTGTGGGATGTATATTCGGAGAGTTGCTGAAAATGGAGCCGATGTTTCCAGGAAAAAGTGAAGCGAATCAATTAAATCTGATTTTCCAGTCACTTGGAACACCAAATGACAGAATCTGGCCTGGATACACCCAGATGCCACTACTTCAAAAGATGACTTTTGCTGGTAAGATCCTTCGTGATGAGTATAAAAACAACCGTCGTAATTTTCGAAGTTTAAATCGTTTTTCTATTTTAGATTATCCTGTCAATAAGTTGAAAACCAGGTTCGGTCATTTGTCAGAACTGGGAATAGACTTAATGAATAAGTTTTTGACCTTCAATCCAGCAAAACGATATACAGCTGAAGAAGCCTTGGATCATGCATTCTTTAACGAGATCCCTATTCCAATCGATCCTTCGATGTTTCCAACGTGGCCTGCAAAATCCGAAATGGGACATAAAAAAGCTGCGGCTTCCCCTAAACCCCCATCAGGGGGTCAACAATTTAAGGGATGTAAAGAAGATGAAGACCCCACGGGATTAGGATTTTTCCTTGGGGGTGGAGATGCAAGAAGGCAACCAGTTGGTGCTGGTTTCAGCCTAAAGTTTTAGTATAGACTATAGTATAGATTTCATAGCTTAATTGTAAAGATTATATTAAATGAGTTATTTTAAAATCGTAATGTAATAGGTTTCCTTCGACATCACTGCAGAACTTTCAAATTCCTTATCAGGGTATAAATGATGGATTATTTTATTTAAGTTTATAAGTGTACTCGATAAAAGAAAGTCAATTATGGACTAGTTTATGCTTGTTAATTTTATATTCATTTAAATATTTAACTCCTACAAGGATTATCTAGACAAGTTCGACTTTAAATATGAAAATATAAAAGCAAATAACTTTAACGTATACGCAAACATTTAATTACCAATACTTGTCACACAAACCGTATAATAATGGGGTGTTCCTTTCTGGCAATGGCAGTGTTATCTGATCATTTGGGTCTCCATACCGTAACGGGTCAGAATAAGTAACTCTACTTAATTATAGGTATCTTCGTCATACTTACTTGTTGGTATTAGGTGCGAGATTGTTAAAAATAACAGGAAAGGATTTTTCTAAATACTATCATATTATTAGTTTTAGTCAGTTTATCATATAGAGAACCCTCGTCCACTTTCAATCTTAGAATCTTTTACAAGTGAGTTACTTTTCTCTTTCTTTCTGTAGATTTCTTTAAAAATGTCTTTAAAAATACTAAGTCATTCCGGACTTATATTATACTAAAACAGATTGGATTGAATCTTGGAATGAATGGTCGATGATAAAAATGTGATTACAAAGTTTCGTAAAAAAGAAACAACATTAAGTAAAAAAAAAAGTGGATATTTCTTGCTAGTTTAAAGTACTTGCAGAAGAGCAGAAGATAGGCCTGCCTGTTTTTACGCAAAAGAAATATCTTAATTGCAAACACGAGTTCCATTGTCATTGCACAATTACAGTTTTTTCGGCAAAATAAATTAAAGAATTTGACAACTCTTTTTGTTCTAGGACTTGTGTCTGATGGCCAGTCCACCAGAACTAGATATGCATATATACTATTAAAGCTCATCCCTCATGGCTCAAAACATCATAGCTTCATCACTAATTTATAGGCCTTGGTAAAGGTTTAAATTAACTTGTCCAATATTTAAAAGAGTACAGTGTTTTAATGTAGTTTTAAAGCCTTAAACATTGCAGGTTTAGTCCCAGACTAACAAGATCAAGGGGAAATCCCATGATATAGATGTAATGTTTTATTTTAAAATTAAAATTAAGTTGTAAACAATAAGTGCCACGTACGAAAGTTCATTGCCAATTTTTGGTAAAAATTCATTTAAGAAGATCAAATAGAACTATCAATTTAGCTACTAAAATTTACCATCAATTGATGTCATTGATTGCCTTCGATCTGAATGAACTTGCGTTTTGCATGTACTGTAATGATAGTCCTGTTCAATATTCTGCAATTCGAATGTCAAGAATTAGCAATAATATTGAGTTTGTCAACGATTTCCTCATCGCTAACTAATGATTGCGTTCAAGACTACTAGATTCTAGATTAGTAGAATATTTCATCTAGTATTCCCTGTTATTTTTTCTAAGAAAGATCCCAACTATCTCAATCTATAAATTACAGCCCTTACAGATCATCAACAAATGCCATTAAAATGCTTTAGATTTGAAGGAATGGGTTTCCTATTGCATATGCAAATTCTTTACAACTTCTCCTAAGCATTATTTAATTGTTGTCCCAAATTTTGCGATGGTGACTTCTGCAACAATCGTGGACTGTAACAATGTACCTTCAGAGAGTTGCATTGTTGTAATCGCTGTGCCTCATCTAAACCCGTTATTCGTTGCATTTCGTTGCACTTGACAAATGGACTTCTCGGCTACTTGTCGTCAATTTTTTGGTTAGGCTTGTGCCAACCACGACCGTAACTATATTCAAGTTCAATCTGTCAGGAAAACTCGTCGACATTATTCGATGAGATTGGTTTGTTGTGTATATTCGATAAGTTTCATAATATTAAAATGAATGTTTTTAAAGTGCTCAGTTCGATCTAGTATCGGCAAGTTTTGAATTCAATCCAAGGATTTTGAATCGAGAAAGCGTTTTGTTTTTGTTTTTAGTGTTTTTGTTACAATTGTTTCAATCAGATCCGATACGAAAGGTAAGTTTATGCTATACTTTTCAAATTTCTGTAGAATTGTTGTTAAATTTTATGACATAAATAGTATGGAACCGTGTTTTTTAAATATAAAAACTACCATGCGCTTATATTTCACTGGCATTTATTTGATTTAAACTGCATTTTTGCCATAACTTATTAATCTGTTATTCTATAGAATATTATCCATTTCTGGTGTTAGTGTTATGTGTTTTTTCCTACGAGTCAATTGCTTTGTTATGACTATCCAGGATAAAGAACAAACATCCCTTACATGAAATTAATTCCTTGCTTGTCTCTGTTGTATAAAGCATCTTAATTGATCTCTCATTGAAAATAATGCCTGCTAGACAATTTTTCTTATTTCTTATATATGTCCTTCCTCGTCATTAAATGTGCAACAAACAAATTTAATTTAAAACCAAGTCCAAGGGCATTTCCAGGTCTCTGGAACGGAATTCTACTACAATATGTAAATTCATCAATTAACTGACATTATTGCATAAGGAGATCAAATCAAAGGGGCTTAGAAAACGTAAAAAGTTGTTATTGTCAAAAGAGAAGCTACTCAAGGTTATCATTTTAAAGCAAGAAAATTATTGGAACTGACCGGTTTTTTGTAATTAATCCAAGGCACAAGGATCCTAGCATTAATTATTAAATGAATGAAGTCAGGATATCTGGAAATGCAGATTCAATTAAAGATGACTAAGTTTTTCATGGTATTGTGATTCCGCTTTTTAATGTTTTGACGATAAAAGTGACGGAACCTCGTGGTTTTTTGGGGTTTGTTTAGGATTTATAAACAAGATAAACCGGATTTTTACAATGTTTTTCGAAATTTGTTTTACTACACGATTCAATATTACATCACGAGTTTCAAGGTCTATTTTTTGGCTTTCCGAAGGCTTTGACCAAAGACCAAAGGCAAGTTGACAAATGGTAAACTAAAAATATCGGTTAAAAAAAATGAATTATTGATACCTTCAATTTTATGCAAATAAATACACTGTTGACTGAAACATCAGCTATTAATCAGCTATAATTCATTAGAATAAAAATTACATGAATTAAAAACGGGAAGAACAAATTTTGTTCCTTAAAATCTACCTGATGTAAATTAAATATACAAAAAACGTACCTTATAATTAAATATTTAAATCAAAACTGTCCAACATTCATTGTTATCTAATTGATAATGACTATAATTTTACAGTTACTGTAGCAGTGATTACAGAAACGCTGTACTGTGAAGAATGACTACGGTTTTCCGTAATAATTTTACGAATTTTGTAATCTGCTCAAATTATCGTTACTTATTTTGATTATTGAAAGGGAGGCATTTGAAATAATTACGATTCTCTAAATTGTAATTGACACAAAATTAACGGCATGAGCCCATTTTTTGCTATCATTTCTGGTTTCATGTAATTATTAATTGCAAATTCAACTAAATTAAATCAGAGGAAAACTGTCATTTGTCATTAAAAGTGCATCCAATTTCTCCAGCTAATTATTTTATTTCACCTCTTTTAAAAAACTTAATAAATTTTTCATTAAATTGTTGCTATAATATTGTTTTGGTTATCTTATACCCCGAAATAAGTCCCCATGTATTTTGATTTTTAAGCTTTAGTACTGCTCTTGATTTCCAATTGTAAAAATCTAAATTTAAATTATTATTTTTAAATCTAGATTTTAAGGGTTACTTAACTCATCCCCTATTATAGTTTACAAAAAAATCGAAATCTTTAAGACAAAAAAATTTTAATTGACAATTATTGCCAAAAAATGCTTTATATTGTAAAGATATGAAATCTGTTTGTGATCTTGTATACTTGTAACCGGTCCCATTTACAATGTCATGATAATGATGTCTCAACATTTAAGTTATATCATCGACAACAACAATACTGCAGCAATGGAATGGACATAATAGACGAATCTTTATGAAAACTTGATTTTCAACAATCAACTTGACTCCCACCGTCAACAAAAAATATCATCTACAGAGATTGAGTAAATTAAATTTGTTTCTTTAACATTCCAAGTTCGATGAACAACATTGAGACAAATGTCATCATAAATAGCACAAGAACAAGAGATCAAAGTCATCAAAGGTTTATATGCAATTACTTAACTGAGGTTAGCTAATCGTTTTAATGACTGTTAGAATACAGACATCATTTTTCTTGAGCCTGGTGTTTTTTACAAGCGAAATTATGACGGATTATTGAAAATGTTGGAATTATTCACCCAAATAAGTCCCCATCAAATTACATTCTCCGAAATAAATCCTCATAGGATGGCCCACATGAGGTATCTGACTAGTTAAAATTTTAATTATTAACCTGAGAAATAAATCAAATGACTAGTGATTACTAATAAACGAGTTATGCTAAAAATATCTAAAATTAGTGATAATTTTTTACAAAATAAGTTATTACTGGACTGAATTAAACCAAAACTTTCTACCTACTATTATTTGACAAAAATAAAACCATCAAATTAGCAAATCCTGACTTTTAATCAAAATTAAGTCTGTCTAAAAAATAAATTAGTAAACAAATCTTCAGCTTCCTGGTTAACCTACTGACAATAACACTGAAAAGATGATAGGTATTAATGAACATAAATCAGAGTGGATGTAACAATTAACAATATCAAGTGCATAAATCTATGAACTTTTACGATACGATTTGGTCTAACAACTTAACCATTAATTAAATTCTATCTAAAACAAAGGCTATGTTACCGATAGAAGAACTTAACATTAAAAGTCCATAACCATAGACAACAATCAAAACAAAAACAGTTCATTAAAAAGCAAATCTGCATATCATTTAGCGTTTATCTAAATTTCAAGATAAATTATCTGCTTTTTTTGTTTTTTTTTTTACAAAAGAGCCAGATGGTACTCAGGATTTTTATGGAAATTATTAATTTCCATGTACAAATTTTTTAAATTTCAACTCGTTCGAGGCAATTAGTCATCTTTCAAAATATGGCGTGTCGGAAATTAAGCAATCCTTACAAAATTGTATCTTAATAAATCTCCTCAGTCTTTGAAGAGCCTTTAAACACGTGTTTTGTCTAATCGAAGCTGAATTTTAAAACCTCAATTATATTGTATGTCTAGAACCATTCAGAGGCTCAACAATTAACACATTAAACGCCTCAATTACCACACACTCCAACATTTATTAACCCATAAAATTAACAATTAAGTTACCTATATGAAATATGTCTTAATATTTCCTAAGCCTCTCTCAAGACTGACTATTTGACTATCCCTGAGAGACTGCAATAATATTTTAGTGTTGGCAGACAGGCAACTGAGCAAAGAACCTGTCCTAACGCAATAAAAATTATATTGAAACTCTTTCGAGACATCATTGTTGAGCCATGAGGTTTTTGGAGGTGTATCACCGTAATAAATCCCCACCCAGTAATTTATTCATGGAAATAGACTGGAAATGAAGTTTTTAGTCGTCTTTCAAAAGCCAGAAAAAATGTTTTAAAAAAATGCAGTGATTTATCAAAAACTTCCGTAGAAAAAATACTAGCGTGATTGTATTAGTTCAAACAAAACGGGCTTTGAAGACACCTTGACATTATACTTTTTGAAAACATCCCCGACTTAACCATCTCCCCGAAATAACTCCCCTCTATAAGCAAGTTAGAGATTAATGACGCTCCCCAGGGCTTAAATTAATTTTTAAACAACAACACGATAGGATTTATATAAAACGAGGAAAGAATCTGATTTTAAACTGCTTTAAATGATCACGGCTGGATGAACATGTACAAATTAATCCTAATCATACAGTCTTACCAATTTGCAATTTTCTGGTAGCGGATCAGTTTTTTTTTCTAAAAAAACTGATCCTCGTAAGATAAACCTGTTTCACATCAAAGAAATAAACACCAAAGCATATAATCTAAGCAGTTTAATCATCATAACATCATCATCGTCTTGAGTCTGCCTCAGATTAGGAGATTACAACACTCTCAGTCTTTGTTCAAAGACATCCAACTGAAACTGCAGATCCATGGTCATTCCGTCTTGAACCTTTTACCCAAACTGACCTTCCATCGTTAACTTTAATTAGATGTAAATTAAACTCGATTTTTAATTTTTAATTTTTAATTAATTTCCAGGTTAGTTAAAAAAGAATGCCATTAAAGTCCTCAACCAAATCCGATGGAATTTCTACCGAAAATTTTAACGCTCTTGAACTTCGACCTCAAGATTTCGACGAATAAAAGTTCCTACTGTGAAGTTCCCGAATTAACTATGGAATCTCCGTCGTTCATGAACTCTCTCGTAATTTACTCTTGCCTCAGTGTGACCTGGATATTCACATTCGTTTTAGCCTCAAAATCGTACCTAAAATACCGGCGATATTTTATCGGATATTTGCAAGCGATTCGACATCATTTAGAGGACTGGTTCCTGTTCCTATTTACAAGTTTCTGGCTCCTCTCGGTCGGATTCCCGTACGGTTGCTGCGTTGTTTGGAGATGGACTGTAGGGATTTATATGAAAGTCCGATACGGGCAATTGGGGGATATTGCGACGGGACTTGACTCGGCAGGGTCTGTAGATTCACCCGAATCTCGACAAATCATCAAGTCACTTAAGGTTTGACTTATTTTATTTTTTTGGGTATTTTTTGGTACAGTGTACGTACAGTACTTAAAATCTAAACTAATTTCCCTAAAGGTCCTCGAAGGGGTATGTAACCTCCCCCTCTTTCGACAAAGAGTCGAAAAAACAGCCTGTCGAACCAACCCATCGACAGGGAAACTAACCTACCCCAAGTTTCACCAATACTTGGACATCTGCGGGGGCTACTACTGCTGGAAACCGGCGAATTTCGACATGAACCACCACGTCCGTTTCGTCGATGGGATGGACGAAAATAGCGAGTCGATAAGCGAGTCCCAAGCCCTGGAGATCGTGTCGAAAATGTCGAATGTCCCCTTCGACAGGGAGAGAGGTTACTGGGAGATCCTCGTTATCCCCCGGTTTCATTACGACAAGGACGAGGGGGCAAAAGACCGCGGGGATAAGTTTGCGATTTTGATAAGGATAAGCCACGGGATCGGAGACGGCTTCTCCTTCTTGAAACTCGTGATGCGGGACATGGCGGGGGAAAGCGCGGAACCCTATGTACCACCCTCAAAACGAAGGTTAATTTCTTTACTTTATTCATTCATCGAAATAGAACCCCATGGGGCTTTTATTTTGTTCAAGTCGTACAAGTGGGGGTGGGATTGTAGTTTTGAGGTGGGGCTCTATTGCGGGGGATCAAAATAACCGAAAAATAAGCGAAAGCTTCTCGGAATTTTTAGCAAGTTTGAGAAATTCTTGAAATTTGTATGAACTTTGACATATTGGGTTTCTATCTCTGGGAAGCGAAGGGGACATTTATGGACCCTTTTAATGGGTAATTTGAGGGTTTATTCCGGGGGTTGGGCGTGTATTTAGAGAAAGACCGTATAAACTTGTAAAAGTTATTTTAGGCAGAAAAAAATTAACCCTAAATATATTTTTTTAACAGTATAATCGTATAGTTAAGAAGGTTCAAGTTCTAAAAATATGAATGATTTTAGTGAAACGATCAATTTTTTTCTTGAAAATTGAAGGTCTTATTCAGCGACATTATCAAGTTTCCTCTACCGCGCCGCCGTATTCTTTTACGTGATTTTAAAGACACCAAGGTCCTTCTATAACGAGATGAGACTTAAGGACACGAACCCCCTCCATAACGAAGGGCTTCAGATTTCCGGAGAGAAGATTCACCTCTGGTCCGAACCCATAAATATCAACTGGCTCAAGAGGTTAAAGAACGAACTGGGCTTCGGGATGAGTTCTATTCTTTTGGAGAGTTTGAGTGGAGCATGCCGTTCTTATATTTTGAAACAGGTAAGATTTTTAATTGAATTGGTCAGATAGAGAGGTTGAGGACCCATCATTCATATATGGTTCAGGACCTGTATTTGTATTATAATTTAAGTGAACCTTGGGGACTTATTCCGGTTTAAAATCTATTTCTAGTCTCAAACACCAGAGACCGAGCTTCCCAAAACGATATCGGCAATGATCCCAGTCCCAGCCCCGAATCACCCTGATAATCAACTAGTGAACAAGTTCTCGATCGTCATGATGCCCCTGGAATTAAGGACGGGGGACGTGATGGACCGATCCCGACTCATCGAAAATCAGTCGAGAAAAATGGCTTCATCCCCCGATTCATTTATGAACCTGTTCCTCATGGACCTCGTGGCCGTATTCCCGATGTCCTTGGCCAAGTACTTCATCATTAACACACAGTGTTCGACAGTCATCTCCAATCTACCCGGACCTTCCAAGACTATTTCCATTTGGGGCTGGAAACTCATCGATACGATGTTCTGGCTTCCCAATGTTGGATCCTCAGGTGAGTTGGGTTTGCGAAGTTATGGTCGTTGTCGTTTAGTTCAGAGACAATAATATATTTTTGACTTTTTTTGGAAATCTTCTCGATTTTGGTTGCATTATTTATGAGGATTTCAAATGATTTAAAGCTTTTGTGGGGGGTTTTATTTTGAGGGACCTATATAGGGGATCTTCGGATGAGTTGGGATTTTGTTGTCTCACAATTAGTTTAGAGTTTAGTTAGTTCCGAGACAAGACCTCAGATTTTATTGGAAATTTGTCGTGTTTTTTATTAATTCGAATCAAAATTTGCAGTTTAGGCATACTATTCCGGGGGAGATGAATAGGGAATTACATTTTGGAAATTGGTCTCCGTAATTACTTTTTACAAAAACCCCTGAGGAATAACTCGACATAACCTGACATAACCGAATAACCTGACTACATGGATAGCTTTTTATCCTATATAACTCCCCAGGGGGACTTAAATCAGTAAATCGCCTCCACAATCATTTCCACAAAATTTGGACATCTGAAACGAGTAGGAACATAATAATAAATATCGTGTATCCGTAAAACGGAGTGCTATCAGAATTTAATTCTTTCTCCCAAAACACTCTCCTCTAATTTAAACTAAACCACTTTGGTCAATAATTTACCAGCATTTTAGGATTTAAAAAATAACAAATATTTATTTGTATTTAAGGAATTTCCGTCTCCTATCTATCCTACGAGAATAAGCTAAGGATCGGCCTTGCCGTCGACAAAGCCGTAATTCCAGACGGAAAAACAGGGGCAGCAAAACTGCTAAACTTTATGATCGAAGATCTCCGGAAATTATCCGCTGCCGCTGGGGTCTCCGTTCATGACATGTTCCTGACCCCCGAATCAGGGATCATTCAAGGTCACCGACGACAGTCCAAAATTGTTAAGAAATTGACCTCAGGTCAAATGAACAAAGAATTAGAGGAAGAGATGTCCTCCGAAGACTGCGGCTACGAAGAAGAAGATGAAGAACAGGAGGAACTCATCATTTCCAAAGACAAGACCAAAGTCCGATACCTAAAACAGGAGGATAGTATAGGGGATAGCAACAACAACAATAACAATAATAGTTCTGTATATAACAAAACAAAAACAAATATTAGTAATTACAATAACAATGTCACAGAGAAGGAGTACCTTGTGACCAAGTCTGTTACCGAATGTCAGTGTAATAATGATCTTAAGGAAGGTGATGGGAATGCGAATGACCCAACGGGGTGTCCAAGTAGACAGTGTGTTACCCACAAGGGTCTTTCGTAATTTGATTTATGGGTCCATTTAATTCTTACTGTGGTTCCACTTCGAGTTCGACCATTTGGGTAACTTTGTAAGGTACAATAACGCACCGTTTAATTTTGAAACCAAGAGGTGTACCTCTCGAAATCAATCGGTTGCGATTTTAATGTTCACTCAGGAAATGATAGTTCATTTCGACCAAAACATGTATTTTTACTCATATTTTTAAACTTTGCTCAACCCTATTTGTAACAGTTTTAACTTAAGTTAGACATTACTAACTCTTTAATTAAGATCTCTTGGAAGATCCACGAAAGAGGAAACAAAATGAATTTTCGTGTTAATGGCTTTAACTTTGTTTGTAAACAATTAAACGAAACTCAATAGGATAGTAAAAGTTCCTCGTCCACTTATACCGAAAAGAAATTATTTTGTGCCCGTTTTTGTCTTATTTATTATGATTAACGATTCTTGTCAATTACAAATTATTGTAAGCTAAGCTATCCTTGAATTCATAACAAACAGTTTATTAATTGACTAGCTTGACCTGGCCCAATTCGAGAGGTACGTGTTACAAAACACAAAAGTAAATATCACTGTAATCAAATTAGAATCAAAGCTCAATAAAACAGCGAAGTTTCTTGATTAAAAATGCTTAAATTCGTATCCATCTTCGTGTTGACATCATTCTTCCTGGATTTCTTGATTGTAAGACCAAAATCGAAATTTTAACAATTTCTTATCTGACAGATATAATTGTATTTTATCCACTTGCCCAAGCCCGGAATAGGCTCAAGGCCTCACCCATTCGATCGTCGAGTTCAATTTAATTCGGACGATCAATTGGACGACGGGTTGAGAAATGATGTCGAAAGAATTCCTAGGAAATTATTCGGCAAGCTGAGAAATAAGAGGAAATTGAAGACCAAGAATGGGACTAAAGAGGTTAAGATGAGTACCGTTTTGGGCCGAAAAGTGACAAATACAGCGAAAAAGGACCGAATTGAGTGGCTTTAATTACAAGACTTAATCACCAAAAATATCTAAGGTTTTACTGTAATAAAAAAAGGGTTGTAAACGTTTAATATTTTTTGCTGGTTCTATTGCATTTTATAGACAATTAGCATATTTTTCAGCCAACAGTGTATTATTAAGTGTTGAAAAGCTTTATGCGAATGACCCGTCCGTCATGGTTTAGGCCTTGCTTATTTGGAACATGAATTTGTTTTGCCGGAAACGGCGAGTTAACATAAAACTATAGCCTAACATGACGTTTAAAATTGGAATTCCCATTTCTATTCCAGAGCCAACATTTGATAGCAAATATTATCTATCGATTTAAGCTTTGTTTTGAACAAGAATTTGTTTTGCCGAAAATTAACATAAAATTATAGCCTAATAATATGGCTGTCTAAACTGGATTTTAAATTTTTATTCTTGGGCCATTGTTTGTTAGCAATTTACCTTAATTTAACCTGGCCGAAAGTGGCATTTTTCAAAGCTTCATTTTATTTTATTAAAAGCGAGGCCTACTTTTATAATTCTGTAAGATTTCCTGTGTTTAAAATCAAATTTACTAGTTTATCCTTATCAATAACTTAGGTTATTCTTGTACAAGCCATTGTAAGAATAAGGCGCTTTTCGAACACTAATATTTTTCCATATAAACAATTTCCAATCATCTTTTTCATGTTGGTTGTATAACACTCTCGGTTTCAGAAATTGAAATTTTCGCATTTAAAACTATAATCTCTGAAACTAAACTATTTTAAAAGCCATAAACCCCATTGGAAAACACGACTATGAAATACACAGTTCTAAACACTTTAAAATATTGTGTGTTTTTTGGTTTGTCAAATATTTCTATTCACAGTGATGCGTTTCTTTATCTAAATCTAGACCTAACATCGTTTGGTCATTGTGTCCTGCATTTCAAGACATTTACCAATCAGTCGGAAAGCTTTGACATTGTTGAAGAAATGATTCACCGGAACAAGCTACATTCTCTTTGGACCGTTACTTTGTCAGAATCAGAAATCTACCACAGCTCCGTAACTCCCACAATTAGTTTCTTTGAGTCTTGCACCATCAATGTGATTATCGAAGGGGACGTTAAACAACGAAATGTTGCATTAGGGTGGTACATGAGAAATAACCTTTACACATACAGAAATCAAAACCACTCCTACTTCTTACTTGTGCAAACAAGTTCAGAACCCTTTAGTCTTTCTGCTCTGAATGTGTGGCCAGCGTCGTTTTATAGTGTCTCATTGTTTCTCAAAGCAGAAGGTGATATGGTACAGGGATACAGGTGGTACTATTGGTGTTCAAACTGCAATGACTGGTATCATGGTAAGGTAACCACCAATATTAAACGAATAAACCGACTTGATTTTCAAAATTATTGGAAAAACTACCAAATCCCCGTTACTGCAAGTCAACCCGACTCCAGTTGTACCGTTTCAAGTATTTGGAATAAAAACCCGGATGAAAAGTTCATAAATAACGATTGTGGGGATGAGCATGTGGTATTAGAAACGCTTGCATCAGTATGCGGGCTTAGTATTCGGTACGACAACTTTAAAGATCGGAACCATTTAGCTTCAGCTACATATTCAGTCACTGATTCTAGTTATTCAATTCCTTCAATAAATGCAATTTTTTATTTAGGTAAAGGTGGAGCCGTACTTATTTACTGTATTTCGCGAACAAAATCCGAGGGTACGGATATGTGGGTGTGGCTCTCTCCATTTAACAAGACAGTATGGATCTGTTTGTCAGTCACCATTATGACTGTTTCTGCTTATCTGGTTGGAAAAGGAAAAACAGTAAGCTTTCAAAGCATCGTAAAATGTGTTTTTCTCGTCTGGGCAGTTTTTGTGAAACAAGGTGTGGCAAGATCGCAATCAAAATATATTGTCGCCTTGATGTCAGCTACCGTTTTTATTGTTTGTGGGGTCTACGAGAACATTCTAACGAGTGAACTAGTCGTGCCAGCTAAACTTGTTCCTCTTAAGAATCTCGCGGAAGTTATTAACGCGAACCTCAAAATCGCAGTCTTATTTACAAACGGGAGTGGAAACCGCAGTCCGTATGATGTGTTGAAGCCTGGATTTGAGAAACATGGTTTCAGCCCAGAACAGTTGCATAGTTCCATTAAAATCATATACGCTATTGGAGAGATTAATATTTTGGAGAATGCATTTTATTACCAAGGCGCTTTCAATATTCTGGACCAAATACAATCTTTTTATGCTTTGCCTGGTCAGAAGTGTATTCAAGTAGAAGAAGAATTTAATCCGAATATGAATCATGCTATGTTCTTTACACACATGAGAGAATACATGATACTGAAAATGAGGACACTGGTTGAGTCTGGAATTCATGGATTCGCAGTGAAATGGTCAGGGTTAAAGCTGGACGTTGCTAACCGGCGATTCGAAAAGCGGATGAGGAAATCAGAGGAACATTTGCCCAGTGAATCAGAAATAGGATTGCGACGTTTGGAATATTTTTTTGTTCTTTTTTGTGTCTTGATGGGAGGTTCCGTTCTGCTATTTTTATTCGAAATGAGAAACCCAATTAATTTCATAAGAATAAGGATGCAAATTCTTAATGCTAGTGTTTGGAAACGAGTAGCAGAAATGCCAATTGAGTTTCAACTATTTTATTGGAATTGTTCTTGTCAGAATCTGTTATTTAAGTCAAAATACTAATTGAGAAGAATAGTAAGCTTAAAGAAGTCTAACCCCGGTTGCAAATTTTGCATTGATCGATTTGAATATATTGCATATTAAATACTGCAAGTGCTGTCGTATTGTTCAAATAACTGATTATCTATTGGAAGACCCTTAATATGATTTAATAACTGCTAGTTACACATGGCAGCTGCCAGTGGAGGCCGATCTAGTCGATGAACAGACGCGAAGCGTCGTTGATTTAGGTCTTGCTAGTTTATTAAAAGAATTTATAGAGCCGGCAAATTAACATAATATTATAGCTGAACATGTCTTGTTAAATTGTAATTCCGGTTTCCATTCCTGTGCTAACGTGTGTTAGCAAATTTCATAAAATATTTATTAAGGCGTTGTTTTGAGCAAGAATTTCTTTTGCCGCAGATAGCAAACTCACATAAAATTATAGCATAAGTTTTAATTCCAATTTCCGTAACCATCATTTGTTAGTAATTGGCCTAAATTTAACTTGCCCATTAAATCGTTCGAGGCATCCTTTAAAGCTTTATCCTATACATCGATATTGTAAAAAATACCTACTTTTTATAGTCAGTAAGGTTTCCCGTGTTTAAAATTAAATTTACTCGTTTATTTTCTTCAATAATTTTTAGCTCATTCTTTTACAAACCATTATAAGGATAAGTCGCTTTTAAAACACCAATATTTTTCTACACGTCTTTTTATGTTCAAGTTGTACATATATAATAATTTCAATTTCAGACATCTTCACATTTGAAACTATGCTTTGAACTGAAACCAGGCTTAAAACAACTACTTCATAAACCATAAAACCCATTGGAAAACAACTATGAAATACACAGTTCTAAATACTTTTCACTGTTGCGTATTTTTTGGGTTTTCAATTATTTTTATTCGCAGTGATGCACATGTTTATTTAAATCTGTATCTAACATCGTTTGAAGACTGTGTTCTGCATAATTCATCGGAATAAGCTACATTCTCTTTGGACGGTTACCTTGTCAGAATCAGAGATCCACAACAGCTCTGTAACTCCCACAATTAGCTTCTTTGAACCTTCTACCGGTACCCTTAATGTGGTCATCGAAGGGGACATTAAAAAACCAAATGGCCCTTTATTTGCGTACATGACTTATAACCAGTACACATATAGACAACAAAACCACTCCAATTTCATACTTGTGCTAACAAATTCAACACCGTTTAGCATTTATAAAATGTACATATGGCCAGCGTCATTTTATATTGTTTCTTTGTTGCTCCAAGCAGAAGGTGAAGCGGCATTGGGGTACACGTGGTTCTATTGGTGTCCAAACTGCAATTTCTGGTATTACGATAAAAATATCCCCAATATTAAACGAATAAACCGTCTTGATTTACAAACTTATTGGAAAAACTACCAAATCCCCGTTACTTCAACTCAACCCAACTACAGTTGTGCAGTCTCAAGTATTTGGAACAAAAATCCGGATGAAAACTTCATAAATAACGATTGCGGGGATGACCATGTCCTATTAGAAACGCTTGCGTCAGTATGCGGGCTTAATATTCGGTACGATAACTTGAAAGATAGGGACCATTTCGAGTCAGTTACATATTCATCCGGTACTTGGGGATTTTTATTTGAAGTGAATTTGATTTTTTATATGAATTCACTTTTCTTTTTAAGGGACCATGTGAGTTATCTTATCTACTGTATTTCCCGAACAAATTCGAACGATACAGATCTGGGGGTGTGGCTCTCTCCATTTCAAAATACGGTATGGATAAGTTTGGCAGTAACAATTATGACTGTTTCAGCTTACCTGGTTGGAAAGGGGAAAATAGTAAACTTTCAAAGCATTGTAAAAAGCATTTCTCTGGTTTGGTCAATTTCTGTAAGACAAGGTGTGGCAAGTAAGCAAGCCAAGTATATTGTTGCATTGATGTCAATTACAGTTTTTATTATTTGTGCAGTTTATGAGAACATTCTAACGAGTAAATTAGTCGTGCCAACTAAATATGTTCCCCTCAAGAACCTTACCGAAGTTATTAATTCTAACTTCAAAATCGCATATGTATATATGAACGGGAGTGAAAACCGAAGTCCTTATAAAGTATTGAAGCCTGAATTTGAGAGACATGGTATCCTAGAAAAGATGAATAGTGCCATTAAGATCATTGCCGAAGAAGGAGATATTAATTTTTTTAATAGCGCATTTTATTACAGTAGCACCTTAAGTTTTCTGGATAAAATGCAGTCTCATGTTCCGAGCCAGCAGAAGTGCTTTCAAGTAGAAGAAGAACTTAATTCAGATATGTTTTATTCTATGTTTTTTACACACATGAGAGAATACATGATCATAAAAACGGGGACATTGTTTGAATCTGGAATTATTGGGTTCGTAGTGAAATGGAGGGCGTTAAAGATGGCCGTTTATACCCGAACAATGAAAAAGTTGCGGTTTGATGAGATGAGATCAGAGCCAATTTTTTTCAATGAATCCGAAATAGGATTTGGACGTTTGCAATATTTTTTTATTCTTTTCTGTGTCTTGATGGGAGGTTCCGTTCTGCTATTTTTATTCGAAGTGAGAAAGCAAATTTATTTCAGCAAAATTGGGATGCAAATTCTTAATGCTAGTATTTGGAAACGAGTAGCAGAATTACTCATTATAGCGTTTCATCTAATTTATAGGAATTGTTCTAGTCGGAATCTTTTATTCAAGACAAAATTTAGATTCAGAATATAATTTTTGGTGAGATTTCTTGACACGAGTTGTCAGGAGCAAAAATATTGGCAATTCATTCCATTTAAAAACGTACTTTAACCTTATTGTTAGGTTTTCAAATCTAAAAGACCGTAAACTTATTCGAAATTCGAAACTATTAATGACACTAATGCTGAGAACCTTTATCTTAAAAAACTGCCGAGAACAGTATTATTTGCAGTGAAAATCGGTGGTAATTTAAAAGGCCATTTTAATGTATCAATATAAATATTCTAAATGTATTTCAAAACTCAAAAATGACAAAAATATTTTGAAACACATACGAAATGCACTGCAGATCTTATTTTTAATCGTATTTTAATAACCTAAATAACTATGGATATGGATCCTAATATAAAAAATTCTAAATATTTAATTAATTAATAATACATCAAAAGTTATTTATTTTATCATTTATTTTTGCTACTATAATTCAACTTGACAAATCCTCAAGACTCCAACCAATAGTATCACTGCAGGTATTATATAGAGGCATCCTGTAAAAATTAACAATTAGCCGGACTTAACAAAAATAAACTGAGATTTATTAAAACTGAACTACATTTTCAACATTTTAATAAAAAACAGACGTGAACGACTTATCGATACTTACAATTAGTTATTGATTGATATCGTTATTGATACTTGCATATTTATCCACATAACTCTTAATATAGTTGTGATATATTTCCATGTATTATTGCTGATTTAATTATTCGACAGCATGCAAGTGAATACAAAGGCCATATAGGGGGGTGAGTCATATAATATAATGGCAATTCGAATTATTCAACGATTCCAGATCAATTCGGCATTGCTCATCAAAAGCCAACTACGAAATGCTCACAGGGACCGAATAAGATAATGAACAGACGCGAAGCGTTCGCGAGTGTTTTGTATAATATATTATATTGATTTAGCCTTGCTTGGTTGGAACCAGAATCGGAGAGAATAAATTAACATGAATTATAGATTAACATGGCTCTTTAAACTGAAATTCCGATTTCCGTTCATGTGCTATCGTTTGTAAGCAATTCACTTCAATTTAATTGGCCCGAAAGTGTTTGAGGCATTTAATAAACCTTTTACATATCTTGATATTTTTAAACAAGACGTACTTTTAATAATCCCTGTAAGGTTTCCCGTGTTTAAAATCAAATTTACTTATTTATCACCTTCAATAATTTAGGTTATTCTTCCACAAGCCATTGTAAGAATAAGCCGCTTTTAGAACAGTAATATTTTTCCACACAATTTTGAATCGACTTTTTATGTTGGTTCTATAATAGTTTCGATTTCAGACATTAAAATTTTCGCATTTAAAACCATGTTAAAACAGCAATTTCGTAAACAATAAAAACCATTGTCAAGCACAACTATGAAGTACACATTTTTAAATACCTTACACTTGGGTGTGTTTGTTTTTTTGTCAATTATTTGTATTCGCAGTGATTCGTATCTTTATTTAAATCTGGACCTAACATCGTTTGGTCATTGTGTTCTGCATTTTAAGACATTTACAAATCAGTCGGAAAGCTTCGACATTGTCGAAGAAATAATTCACCGGAATAAGCTACATTCTCTTTGGACCGTTACCTTGTCAGAATCAGGGCTCTTCGACAGCTCCGTATCTCCCACGATTAACCTCTTTGAACCTTGTACCCTTAATGTGGTCATCGAAGGGGACGTTACAGAACCAAATGTTCGATTGTGGGCGTACATGGTTAATAACCAGTACACATATAGAAATAAAAACCACTCCAATTTCATATACTTACAAACAAATTCAAGACCCTTTAGTCTTTCTGCTCTGAATGTGTGGCCAGCGTCGTTTTATATTGTTTCTTTGTTGCTGAAAGCAGAAGGTGACACGGTACTGGGATACAAGTGGTACTATTGGTGTCCAAACTGCGTTTTCTGGTATTTTGATATAGATAGATAGATAGATAGATAGATATTTATTCAATCCTTTTTAAGACCAGTACTGGTCCATGAAGGTACGTCAGTTTACATAATTGTATTTAACTTGAGAGTCATTATTAAATTATGAACTTAATTAAATTACTAGAGACAGACGGTTATCTTAACATGTAAGTTTGTTTCAATGTAAAATAAAGATTAAAGTTCCATTTGCAAATTCAAAGTTACAATTCCATACAAGATATAAAAAGTGTGGTTCACTTAAGATACATTCGCCAATAGATAGTCGTGACATATAACATTTTGAATAATAAAGAATCGGGTGTAATTATGAACATTCATATCAACATTCATTCTCAATTGAGATTAAAAATTGCATACTAGCTAGTAAACTATTATTCTGGTCAATCGTAAAGTAAAGAAAACAAAAGATTATGTTCAACAGATTCCTGTATGTTGAAGTGGAAAGATATAAAAAGTACTTATAGCACAATAATAAGATATAAATAAATTCTTATACTTGAATATACATAGTGGGTACAATTAAACTCAAAATAGCAGATAAGGCACGATCAGCAGACCGGATAGAGAGGGTGTTAAATGACATCGAATTCCAAAGTTATGATCCACCACCATCAAATGTCCAAAGAACGGGGTTAGGGCGTTGGCTCGTAGTCCCACGGAGCCTTAACTGGTAGGTATCCTCACCGCCCCTCCGGATTCCCCGAGCGGCAGCAAGGTCAAGGCACTGGTAACCCCCAAGGCGTCCCTCAAGGGTCCTAGCGCTCCGCAGGGACATTGTCTGAAGACGTGAAGTCGGCATTCCGCAACTGGTGAAGGGCTCCCCGGTCTGCATATGCATCCGTGCTAGGTCAAGGCTTGAAGGTACTTGTACACCGGGCAATTCAGCGAGATTGTTAGGGTCGGCTGGTTTCGATGGAATTTGTTTCACTTGCACAGGAACAATAACATCACAGAAAGTCTGGTTCAAAATGGTACAAAGTTTTATCGAAACTTTTTGGGCAAAATTTTCGAAAAGATTTTCCAACTGAGTAGAATCACAATAACGATGGAGATCAGAAGTCACAGATCCGTCAATTCCTTGGCAGGATTGCATTTTACTGCAAAAATATTTTCTTGTCAGGCACAAGGAGAGAGTTTGGAGGAGTGATATGAGAGCACGTCTATCTCCGTTGGCTGTTGAAATGGCTCTGGTATTTTGATATGAATACCACCAATATTAAACGAATGGACCGTCTTGATTTTCAAAATGATTGGAAAAACTACCAAATCCCCGTTGCCTCAAGTCAACCGGACTACAGTTGTGCCGTCTCAAGCATTTGGAGCAAAAATCCAGATGAAAACTTCATGAATAACAATTGTTGGGATGAACATGTAGTATTAGAAACGCTTGCATCAGAATGCAAGCTTAATCTTCGGTACGATAACGTCATAGCTCGGAACCATTTCCGGTCAGTTACATATTCAGTCAGTTTTGCTAGATTAGCAATTCAAGATATGAATTCACTTTTTTTTAGAATTGCGCATGGGGGCCACCTGCACTACTGCATTTCACGAACAAACTCGAACGATACTAAAATGGGGGTGTGGCTCTCTCCATTTCAAAATACGGTGTGGATCTGTTTGGCGGTAACAATTATGACTGTTTTGGCTTACCTGGTTGTAAAGGAGAAAATGACAATTTCTGTGAGACAAGGTGTGGCAAGTAAGCAGGCCAAGAATATTGTCCCGTTGCTGTCAATTACGGTTTTTTTTGTTTGTGCAGTTTATGAGAACATTGTAACGAGTAAATTAGTCGTGCCAACTAAACTTGTTCCCCTCAAGAACCTTACCGAAGTTATTGACGCTAACTTCAAAATCGCAGTACCATATATAAACGGGAGTGAAACCTTAAGTCCTTATGAAATACTGCAACCCGCGTTTATAAAACATGGTCTCCTAGAAAAGCTGCATAGTTCCATTAAGATCATTTACGAGATTGAAGATATTAATTTTTTGGAGGATGCATATTATTACAATGGCTATGTCGATGCTGTGGACTATTTGCAATCTTTTCAAGTTTCGACTGATCAACAATGTGCTAGAGTAGAAGAAGAATTTAATTCAAATGTCTATCATTCTGCGTTTTTTACACACATGCGAGAATACATGATACTGAAAATGAGGACATTGTTTGAATCCGGAATTATTGGGTTCGTTGAGAAGTGGGCAGAGTTACGGCTAGCCGTTTCTAACCGAAAAAGATTCAAAAACTTGCAGCTGAAATCGGAGAAAAATGTTTCTAATGAATCTGAAATAGGATTGGAACGTTTGCAGTATTTTTTTATTCTTTTTTGTGTCTTGATGGGAGGTTCGTGTAAACTATTTTTATTCGAAATGAGAAAGCAACTTAATTTTGTAAAAACAAGGATGCTAACTCTTATTGCGGGCATTTGGAAACGGATATCAGAACTACTAACTGGATGTCAATTATTTTACAGGAATTGTTCTTGTCGGAATCTTTTATTCAAGGCAAAATGATTATTGGGAAACAATTTCTCAGGACATGGTTGATGAAGCTAGGTTTTAGGTCGGTTTCATTGTGATTTTTAAACTTGGGATGTTTTTATGGTTTTCCTATGTTTTAAATTTAATTATTTAAGGGTGAGTGTGGCCATTCCTGGAAGTTACTGACAAATCGACCAAACGACTAATACAATATATTCTCCTATTTATTGAAGAGATTTTAATTTCTTCCTTAGAAGATCCCCAAAAGAATGAAAGAAAATGGTTTTAATTTTGTTTTACTGGGTTTAACTTTGTTTATATACAATTACACGAAACTAAATAAGGTAATAAAAGGTCCTCATCGAGTTTTTTTAATTTATCAAGTTAACATTTAATTCGTCCTTGAGCCAGCAATTTGTTAGCAAATATCATTGTCGATATTGAATTTGTTTTGCCGGAAACGGCAAATCGCCATAAATGTAAAGCCATGATTTTTCATACTAGAATTCCGATGTCCGTTCTTGGGACTGTTTGCTAGCAAATGTCATTTATCATATTAAATTAGACCGTTTTGCCGAAGACGGCAAATTGTCATGAAATGATAGGTTAACACGGCTTTTCAAACAGGAATTTCGATTTCCGCTCTTTGGCCATCGTTTGTTAACAAATTACTTCAGTTTAGCTTGCCCGACAGTGTTGGATGCATATTTATAAAAGCTTCAGAAATTAAAATTTTTCTATTCAAAACTATGTACTGAGCTTAAAACACAATAAAAACAATTGCCCAAACGGAGCTATGAAATACACAGTTTTAAATACTGCACATTATTATCTGTTTTTTTCTTCGGCAATGATTTTCATTCACGGTGATGCCCATTTTTATTTAAATCTGGATTTAACATCGTTTGGTGATTGTGTCTTGCATTTCAAGACATTTTCTAATACGTCAGAAAGCTTTGACATTGTCGAGGAAGTAATTCATCGAAATAAGCTATATTCTCTGTGGACGTTTTACTCGTCAGAATCAGGGCTCTACAACAGCTCCGTATCTCCCACGATTAACCTCTTTGAACCTTGTACCCTTAATGTGGTCATCGAAGGGGACGTTAAGGAACGAAATGTGCATTTGTGGTCCTACCTGATCGATAACCAGTACACATATCGAAATCAAAACCACTCCAATTTCATATACTTACAAACAAATTCAAGACCGTTTAGTCTGTTTGCTCTGAATGTATGGCCAGCGTCATTTTATATCGTTTCTTTGTTTCTCAAAGCAGAAGGTGATACGGTATTGGGATACAAGTGGTTCTATTGGTGTCCAAACTGCAAGAGTTGGTATTTTGAAGAGAATACCACCATTAAACGGGTAAACCCTCTTGATTTTAAAAATTATTGGAAAAACTACCAAATACCCGTTACATCAAGTCAACCCGACTACAGTTGTGCCGTCTCAAGTATTTGGAACAAAAACCCGGATGAAAACTTCATGAATAACAATTGTGGGGATGACCATGTCGTACTAGAAACGCTGGCATCAGTATGCAGGCTTAGTCTTCGGTACGATAACTTTAAATATCGAAACCATTTACAGTCAGTTACATATTCAGCTTATTTTTTGAAATTTCGAATAGAACAAATGAATTCTCTTCTCTTTAGAAGTGAGAGTAAGGGTTATCTTATTTACTGCATTTCACGAAATAAGTCCTATGATACTGACGTGGGGGTGTGGCTCTCTCCATTTCAAAATACAGTGTGGATCTGTTTGGCAGTGACTATTTTGACTGTTTCGGCTTATCTGATTGCAAAGGGGAAATTAACCGTTCAAACTATCGTAAAAAGCATTTTTCTCGTCTGGACAGTTTCTGTAAGACAAGGTGTGGCAAGTAAGCAAGCAAAGTATATTGTCGCATTGATGTCAATTGCCGTTGTTATTGTTTGTGGAGTTTATGAGAACATTCTAACGAGTAAATTAGTCGTGCCAACTAAATATGTTCCCCTCAAGAACCTTACCGAAATTATAAACGCCAACTTCAAAATCGTAGTACCATATACGAACGGGAGTGATAACCTAACTCCTCGTGAAATGCTCGAGCCCGCATTTAAGAAACACGGTCTCTTAAAAAAGCTGGATAATTCCATTAATATCATTTATGATATTGAAGATTTTAGAATTACTTTTTTGGAATATGCATATTACTACGATGGCACCTTCATATCAGACAAATCTACATATGCTCTGGACCGCATACAGTGTATTGTTTCGAGTCAGCAGAGATGTTTTCAAGTAGAAGAAGAATTAAATCCAAAAATGTATCATTCATGGTTTTTTACACACATGGGAGAAGACATGATACTCAAAATGACGACATTGTTCGAATCCGGAATTATTGGGTTCGTAGTCAAATGGAGAGAGTTGAAACTTGTCGTTGGAAACCGAAAACTTGAAAAATTGCGGATGAAACCTGAGGAATATGTTTCCAGTGAATCAGAAATAGGATTTATAAGATTGCAAGATTTTTTTGTTCTTTTCTGTGTCTTGATGGGAAGTTCCGTTCTGGTATTTTTTTTCGAAATGAGGGAACAAATTAATCTCAGAAAAATTAGGATGCAAATTCTCAATTTTTCTAGTATTTCGAAAAGGGTAGAAGATTTGCTTGTTGAGTTTCAACTATTTTATAGGAATTATTCTTGTCGAAACGTTTAATGCATCAATTGTGCATTTAATTTAAGGTCCTCTTTTTTATACCCACTAACGTTCCTTATTGTTATCAAGGTAATACCCTACATTTGTGATGCGTTGTCGAAGAGGTAAGTCAGGTACTATTAAATTAAACAATGTGTATAATTTTACGATATGATTGGAGAAATGTGAGATGCTTAAAACGGATCTCGTGTACAACAACGACATTATATATATGCTATTATTTTAAGTCTTGTCTTGTATTTTTTCCCCCTTTGTTGATGAGCGTTTGTAACGGTTTATTACGGAGATACTTAAATAGATAATGTCGGTTTTATTCTATTTTTATATTATTACAATTTTGATGTTTTTCTAATTTTCAGCCTAGTAGGTACTTTTTCAATTAAATTGTTTAAAGGGTCGTGAATATTCCGGCTAGTTATTGATAATAAGTCACGACAGTCACATCCACGTATATTTATCATATATATTCTCCCATTTATTCAAGGCTTTCAGTTTTATCATCACATACATATTCTTATGATATTGAGAATTCATTCCATTTAAAAACTCTAGAACAAACTTCAAATCTAAAGTCAAATCTATTCCATTGTATAGACAGTAGCATTTTGTGCATTCAGCCAACAGTTAAGTGTTGAAAGCAGTTTATGCGAATGATCCGTCCGTCTGTCGGTAGGATAGCTGTCGACTGACTTAACCCTACGGTCACCAAATTTTTAAGCCCAATTAACCCCTACGATGATTTAATAACTGCCAGTGACATGCCAATTGCCAGCAGCAACAGAACTAGGCAATAAGCGGATGCAAAACCACCGTGACTGTCTAATACAATATGCTGATATGGGCTTTTCTTATTTGGAACAAGAATTCAAAAATTTGTTTTATCGGAAACGGGAAATTAACATAATTATAGCTTAACATGGCTTTTCAAATTGGAATTCCGAATTCTATTCCATGGCCAACGTTTGTTAGCAAATATCACATATATGATTTGGGCTGTCTTTAAATCAAGAAATTGGTTTGTCGGAGAGAATAAATTAACATGAAATTACAGCTTAACATGGCCTTTTAAACTGGATTACCGATTTCCGTTCTTGGGCCATCGCCCATCGTTTGTTTGCAATCTACATCAATTCAACTTGCTCGAACGAAATTGATCGAGGCGTTTTTTAAAGCTTTATTATATATTATATCTTGATATTGTAAATGATGTCAACGTTTAATAATCCTGTAAGGTTTCGTGTGTTTAAAATCAAAATTACACGTTTGTCTTCAATAATTTTGGTTATTCTTGTACGGACCATTGTAAGAACAAGTCGATTTTAGAACATTGGCACCTTTTCAAGTTTCAGATTTCAGAACTAGAAATTTTCAATATGCTATGCTCTGAAAGCTGAAACTGAACTATTTCATAAACTATAAAACCCACTGTAAAGCTCAACTATGAAATACACATTTTTAAATACTTTACATTTTGGTGTATTTGTTTTTTTGTCAATTATTTGTATTCGCAGTGATGCATATCTTTATTTAAATCTGGACCTAACATCTTTTGGTCATTGTGTCCTGCATTTCAAGACATTTTCCAATCAGTCAGCGAGCTTTGACATTGTCGAAGAAGTGATTCACCGGAACAAGCTACATTCCCTTTGGACCGTTACCTTGTCAGAATCAGGGATCTACAACAGATCCGTAACTCCCACAATTAGCTTCTTTGAGCCATGTACCCTAAATGTGGTTATCGAAGGGGACGTTACAGAACCAAATGTTCGATTGTGGGCGTACATGGTTAGTAACCAGTACACATATAGAAAACAAAACCACTCCAATTTCATATACTTACAAACAAATTCAAGACCGTTTAGTCTATTTACGATGTATAAATGGCCAGCGTCTTTTTATGTTGTTTCTTTGTTGCTCAAAGCAGAAGGTGATACGGTATTGGGATACAAGTGGTACTATTGGTGTCCAAACTGCAATTACTGGTATTATGGTAAGGTAACCACCAGTATTAAACGAATAAACCGTCTTGATTTTCAAAGTTATTGGAAAAACTACGAAATCCCCGTTACTTCGTTTCAACCCGACTACAGTTGTGCCGTCTCTAATATTTGGAACATAAACCTAGATGAAAACTTCATGTATAACGATTGTAGGGATGAGCATGTGGTATTAGAAACGCTGGCATCAGTATGCGGGCTTAGCATTCGGTACGATAACTTGAAAGATCGGGACTATTTCCGGTCAGTTTCATATGCAGTCAGGTTTACGGGATTTCAAATTGACAAAATGAATTCCCTTGTCTTTAGAATTGAGTATGGGGCCCGTCTAATTTACTGCATTTCACCAGCAAACTCCAACGATACAGATCTGGGGGTGTGGCTCTCTCCGTTTCAAAATGCGGTATGGATTTGTTTGGCAGTAACAATTATGACTGTGTTGGCTTACCAGGTTGGAAAGGAGAAAATGACAGTTTCTGTGAGACAAGTTGTGGCAAGTAAGCAAGCCAAGTATATTGCCCCATTGCTGTCAATTACTGTTTTTATTATATGTGCAGTTTATGAGAACATTCTAACGAGTGAACTAGTCGTGCCAACTAAATATGTTCCCCTCAAGAACCTTACCGAAGTTATTAACGCCAACTTCAAAATCGCAGTGCTCTATAAGAACGGGAGTAAACACTTAAGTCCTTATAAAATAATGGAGCCCTCCTTTAAGAAACACGAACTCTTAAAAAAGCTGAATAGTTCCATTAAGATAATTTACGACATTTGAGATAATAATTATGGGGATAATGCATTGTATTACGATGGCAGATTGATAGCAGCTCAATCCACATCTATTCTGGACCAAATTCAGTCTTATGTTTCGAGCCAGCAGAGTTGTTTCCAAGTAGAAGAAGAATTGATTCGACATACGTATCATTCTGCCTTTTATACACACATGCGAGAATACATGATAATTAAAATGACGACATTGTTCGAATCCGGAATTATTGGGTTCGTTGAAAAATTGTCAGAATTAAAGGTGGCCGCTTATAATCGAGAATTGCAGATGGAATCGCATGAAAATTTTTACAATGAATCGGAAATAGGATTTGAACGCTTGCAATATTTTTTATTCTTTTCTGTATCTTGATGGGAAGTTCCGTTCTGCTATTTTTATTCGAAATGAGAAAAGAAATTAATTTTAGAAAAATTAGGATGTGTAAGTATCTGAATGTAAAATATTTAACATGAATTGTTCTTGTCGGAACCTTTTCTTTAAAAGTCGAAAAACATTAATTGAAAAATTAATTTAAAAAGCACTGCGTTGTAAACGTTAAATTTTGATACTTCAGAAAACCCAAGGGTCGGGTGCATTTAATTTAAAGGTTGTATTTTTCACACCCATCAATTTTCCTTCGTGTTAGTTATCAAGGTAGTACCTTGCTTTTGTGATATGTTTTCGCTGTCGGAATTGTCTATCAAGTACTATTGTGAATAATGAGAATAATTTTACTCTATGATTGGGGACATGAGAGAATTAAAGTCGAGTTTCGTGTTGTTTCGCCCTTTGTTGAGGTGCGCTTGCAACGCTTTATAACGAAGATACTGTTCTGTTAATGAATTATGTGTCATTCATATTCAATTACATGTTCATAGTTTTTGCTGCCATATTTTTTGACACAACTTTGTCATGATACGATGAATGTTAGTAAATATCTGTCGGTTTTATTGTATTTTGATAGTATTTAAATTTTGAAGTTTTTTTTTAATTTTCCAGCCTAGGTAGTTTCAAATTAAATTATTTAAGGGGCCGCCGTGAATATTCTGGTAAGTTTGCCAATAAGTCACGACAGTTACATCCACAATATATTTAATATATTCTCCCATTTATTCAAGACTTTCAGTTTCATCATCACATTCATCTTCTCGTGCAATTGACAATTCATTCCATTTATAAACTCTAAAACATGGTTTAAATCTAAAGGACTATTCATGACACTAATGCTTGGAACCTCAAACTTAAATAAAAATGCGAAGAGATACAGTATTATTTGCAATGGAAATTGATGGTAACTTTAAAGGCATTTGAGTGTATTAATCTGAATATATTTGCAAACTCGAATAAAACAAAAATATATTTTGAAACATACGAAATGCAATGCATATCTTATTTTCCATCGTATTTTAATAACCTACATAACTAGAATGTAACTATTAATGAAGGATATAAAACCTACAGAATATTCTCAAGATTCAATTAATATAAAGCAATAAAAAAATTTATCGTTTACTTTTGGTATTATAATTGACCTTTACAAATCCTCTAGGCACCAAAACCAACCTTTTCATCACTGCCGGTATTATACAGAGGCACAATGTAAAAATAAACAATTACACAAATAAACTACAGCTAAAAAGAGACTTCTAAGTTGAGTCGCTCTCAAAAGAAGAAAACAAGAATAACCTTCAAGTTTTTAAAATACTTCTGTTTCTGAAACTACATTTGCCTCAATATGGGCCTCTCTCTCTTGTACTACTTTAAAATGTACCCAACTCTTAGATTTTATAGAATATCATCGTCTTGTTATTCAAGTGATGAAGACAGACTAGACTTAAAACATTTTATAATAATGAATTTGAAATATTTCAGCCAAACATGGTTCAAATTGTAAAAATTGATATGTTTAGGTAGTGAGGAAAACACGGGAAATGATCATAGTGAGTCTTTAATAATTAATTAATTACATATTCATTGAAATATTTATGCAAATCCAATACGAACACGATAATCTTAATTACCCTGAGATACATGATAAAACGGTCTTAAAACTGAATTTCTCAAAAACTACTAATCTAATTTTGTGACTGAACATCCTGTATTTCGCTCTATCGTATGGTTTAATGCATCATCAGCACTAGAGAGGTGAGAAATAGAAAAACTCAGATAAGACTACCTAAATTGATTTTTTCATTGTCCTTATCTCCAAAAGATTGAAATAGCGTACATCGTCATACCCAATAGATTCGAAAAAATCGATGTTGAGTTAATGAGCTACACCCTTATAGAAAGGCTGAATATATTGTAGTGTTAGTAGAATTCGGTTACATTTAATTGTTTCATTTTGAAAAAACATTATCTAGGTTTATTTTATGAGTGGCGGACTCCATTAGTAGGATAATCTTTTGAATATCTTGTTATACTTTTTTGTATAAGGCAACGAAGTAAGCGATCAATAACAGAACGATAGATCTATCGTACTGTTATTTTGCTGCTCCAACATGTTAATTTCATATTTACTTTTGGATAAAATCGGAAAAAATGCTTTAGTTTTAGCCCTTTGGTTAGGGCTTATGTGGATGCTGCTGTCTGTCCGTATTTCATGTCGCGAGTCGCGACGATTACTGCCAGGCCAAGTTAGAGGATGGTACAAATTGGTTGATAGGTAGGGGTCATCCAAAGGTTTTGCCAAAGGAACGGGTTTAAAATAAATACAAAGTTAACGGTTTAAAGGGTTAGGGGGTATTTTTAAAAGCCAAAGGGCCCTTTAATAGTCGTTTCGATAGGTTTTTTAATTAAACCGTAAGTTGGTAGCTGCCCAGTATACAAAATTGTATCTGTATAAAACCCGTGCTTTTTGGAGGAAATTGTGATATGCGCCTTAAACGATTCCCGTTAGTTATAGAACATATTTGAAATATATTTGAGACCACTCCCGCTGACACCATGGTGCGAAACACGGTGTTTTCAACACGTGATTACACCCGTTACATCGGTTTATTAAAAGGTGAAACCATTTTATGGTTTGACTTGTGTACGTCGGTTCGTTCTCTGACTAGGGAACGGTTCAATTTGTAATTTTTATTTGAATATGTAATCTACGGGTACTAACTCACGTTCAGTTCGAAGTTGGGTCATATCGGTCACACCCTCTGCGTTTTGGCAATTTACCAGTGTTGAAAAACCGCCATCACCATGTTATTTATTTATTTATTTTTAGGGATTCACTTACAAGAATGGTAGATTACATCCAATCACAGGATTAGTTGTTAAAAGGTAGTAGTAATGGGTAATGCTGGTCCGTCACGACCGGCACGACGCACGTTGTCTAGCACGTCGACTATATGTACGAATTTACTCTATGGTTGGGAAAATCTGAGATTCTTGTACAAAACTATATTACGTGTTGGATAGCGAGGGTAAATGTTATTTGACCGCTTGCGTCATGGAGTTTCACCCTTTCTCGATGTGCATTTTTAGCTGTTTGTTATTTTAAGGTATTTACAATTTCTTCTCCTGGATTGAGGCCCATATTGAGGCAAATGTAGTTTCAGAAACAGAAGTATTTTAAAAACTTGAAGGTTATTCTTGTTTTCTTCTTTTGAGAGCGACTCAACTTAGAAGTCTCTTTTTAGCTGTAGTTTATTTAATTGTTTTAAGTGAAAGGGGCTTATCGAATAACCCGTTGGCAGTTATTTATTGGCATCAGCTACTTTACAAAGCATTTTATTTCAATTTGAAGGGTATATGTACCCGCTATGTAAAAGTATCCAAATACAGGGGCCTTTTATTTAAAGACATACACAATAAACCCTTGCAAAAGATTTTTGTAACTCCGAAGCGTTCTTGAGATATGTTCCAAATACTAACCCAAAAACCGGTTAAAAATCAGTTTTGCACAAGTTTTTCCCGTTTTAAGGTATTTGACACGTTTATTTGTGTAACATTGGATTGTTGTTCAATTTTGGTCATTTCCGCCCCGTACACTGGATAGTGTAGCATTGAACTCCCCCTTTTCCTGTCCCCGGTAGTGGCCCCACCGGTGGGCGCCAATAGTATTCGGGTTAGGAAGATAGCGTTAGGGTCTAATACCAAGCTATGTAAGGTAGGTGGGGGTAGGATGTCGAGCTATGTAAAATAGGTAGGGGTAGGATACCGAGCTATGCCATGTAGGTAGGGATGGGATACCTAGCTATGCAAGATAGAAAGGGGTTATCTGATTGGATTGTATCGTTGCTTCACAGAAGAGCTATCTCACTCCTGGCAAGGAATGGGAGTCATATAACATTGAAATCTCAAGTTGCCCTATTGAGTGGGGGTGGTCCGGTGTCTATTGGGGGTGTCCCAGGCATGTGGGAGTCATTTAACATTGAAATATCAAGTTGCCCCATTGAGTGGGGGTGGTCCGGTGTCTATTGGGGGTGTCCCAGGCATGTGGGAGTCATTTAACATTGAAATCTCAAGTTGCCCTATTGAGTGGGGGTGGTCCGGTGTCTATTGGGGGTGTCACAGGCATGTGGGAGTCATTTAACATTGAAATCTCAAGTTGCCCTATTGAGTGGGGGTGGTCCGGTGTCTATTGGGGGTGTCCCAGGCATGTGGGAGTCATTTAACATTGAAATCTCAAGTTGCCCCATTGAGTGGGGGTGGTCCGGTGTCTATTGGGGGTGTCCCAGGCATGTGGGAGTCATTTAACATTGAAATCTCAAGTTGCCCTATTGAGTGGGGGTGGTCCGGTGTCTATTGGGGGTGTCACAGGCATGTGGGAGTCATTTAACATTGAAATCTCAAGTTGCCCCATTGAGTGGGGGTGGTCCGGTGTCTATTGGGGGGTGTCCCAGGCATGTGGGAGTCATTTAACATTGAAATCTCAAGTTGCCCCATTGAGTGGGGGTGGTCCGGTGTCTATTGGGTGTGTCACAGGCATGTGGGAGTCATTTAACATTGAAATCTCAGATTGTCCCATTTGGCGCGGGCACACCCCCGGTATGAGTGGTGGTGGGGGAGGTCCCGTATGTGTTTGAGTATAGGATGTATATATGAGTTAGATAGGTAGAAGATGCATGTGTTAGATATATAGAATATAATATATATATATGTGTTGATTTCATCCCAATAACCTTTTTAAGGTATTTAAGGTATTTATAAAGAGTACATGCTCTAGTATTGACATTTGTGATACATATTAAGAGCCTAATGACCGAAGTTAAAAATCGTTCAATTGCCCCCATTACCCTCCTAAACCCCCCTCATTAATCATTTGTAGTTGTAGGTATAATATTCGGAAGCTTTAGTTCTGACATTTTTAGTTTTTCGGTTATTATCACTTAAAAGCAATCTCTTTAAGTCACAACGCTCAACGCCTGCAACTGCAGGATTCTAAGGGGATAGGCTCTCTCTTTTCGGAGCTTTGATAAGTACTTGGTACAGTGTCTGGGCATAATATGAGTGATACCAGGTTCATCGTTCACATATACTAATATCCGGTACTATAACGACAGCTATATGATATAGCAGTTACATGATATTGCCTATAAGGAAACTTTGAACATGCATATCTTGGTCAGTTTTCAACCGATTGTTTTGAAATAAAAAAATTGTATAGTTTTTAATATGCGAGAATTAATAAAAAGTTGTGCTATTGGTCCGAACATAGTGATTTGGCCAAAAAACGACGATTTAAAATTTAGTCTTATATGGTTTAGCATGTTTAAATTAAAAAAAAATAAAATTTGAGATCAAACGGCACTGGCAAATTGAATTTTTCACCTTTTTTATTCTTTGCATTTTTTTGATACAATGCACCCCTAAGGCTGTAGGTCTGACTAAAGATTTCCAGGGGGGGGGGGGTGAATGCATACTAAGGTGAAACCGTTACCATGGCGAACACCATGTACTCTTTGCCTCAACTTAGAATTAACAAAGTAAACTTGACATTTAATTAAACTGGGCTACGTTCGCAACAATTATTGATAATTTTATATTTAACTACTAACTCCTAATATAGTTGTCAACTATTTCCATGTATTATTGCTGATTTAATTATTCAACTGTTCTAGATAAATTCCGCATTGTTCATCAAAAGCCAGCAACGAAATGCTCACAGGGACCGAACAAGATACTGAACGGACGTGACACGTCCATTAGTGTCTTGAATAATTTAATATTGATTTAGGCCTTGCTAGCTTGGAACAAAGAATTGTTTTGCCGGAGACAATGCATTACCATGAAATTACAGCTCAACGAGGCGTTTTTAACTGTTTTTAAATTCCAATTTCCGTCCTTGGACCATCGTTTTTTAAACATTTACTTCAATTTGAATGACCCGAAAGTGGGAATTTTTTAAAGAAAAGAGACCAACTTTAATAATCCTCTAAGGTTTCCTGTGTTTAAAATCAAAATTACTCGCTTATCTCCTTCAATAACTAACATTCATTCGTGTACAAATCATTGTAAGAATAAGCCGCTTTAAGAACACTAATATTTTCCCACATACAACATACGTTTTTGAGTATTTTTATCTTGGTTGTGTTGTAAGTATAATATTTTCGATATCAGAAATTGAACTTTTTGCACTCAAAACCTTGCTCTCTGTAACTATGTTAAAACAAGTTTTTCATAAACCATAAAACCCATTGTCAAACACAACTATGAAATACACGGTTCTAAACAATTTAAACTATTTTGTGTTTTTTTGTTTGTCAATTATTTGTATTCGCAGCGATGCGTTTCTTTATTTAAATCTGGACTTGACATCGTTTGGTCATTGTGTCCTGCATTTCAAGACATTTTCCAATCAGTCAGCGAGCTTTGACATTGTCGAAGAAGTGATTCACCGGAACAAGCTACATTCCCTTTGGACCGTTACCTTGTCAGAATCAGGGATTTATAACAGCTCCGTAACTCCCAATATTAGCTTCTTTGAGCCTTGTACAATCAATGTGGTTATCGAAGGTGACATTACAAAACCAAATATTGCTTTAGCGTTGTACATGAGGGTTAACCAGTACACATATAGACAACAAAACCACTCCAATTTTGTATACGTGCAAACAAATTCAAGACCGTTTAGTCTATTTACGATGTATAAATGGCCAGCGTCTTTTTATGTTGTTTCTTTGTTGCTCAAAGCAGAAGGTGATACGGTATTGGGATACAAGTGGTACTATAGGTGTACAAACTGCAATGCCTGGTATTATGGTAAGGTTACCAGCAATATTAAACGAATAAACCGTCTTGATTTTCAAAGTTCTTGGAAAAACTACGAAATCCCCGTTACTTTGTTTCAACCCGACTACAGTTGTGCCGTCTCTAATATTTGGAACATAAACCCAGATGAAAGCTTCATGTATAACGATTGCATCGATGAACATGTTGTACTAGAAACGCTGGCATCAGCATGCAGGCTTAGTATTCGGTACGATAACTTGAAAGATCGGGACTATTTCCGGTCAGTTTCATATGCAGCCAGGTTTATGGGATTTCAAATTGAAAAAATGAATTCCCTTCTCTTTAGAATTGAGTATGGGGCCCGTCTAATTTATTGCATTTCACGAACAAACTCGAACGATACAGATCTGGGGGTGTGGCTCTCTCCATTTCAAAATACGGTATGGATCTGTTTGGCAGTAACAATTATGACAGTTTCAACTTATCTGATTGCAAAGGGGAAAATATTAAATTTACAAACTATCGTAAAAAGCATTTTTCTGGTCTGGACAATTTCGATGAGACAAGGTGTGGCAAGTACGCAAGCCAAGTATATTGTCGCCTTGATGTCAATTACCGTTGTTATTATTTGTGCAGTTTATGAGAACATTCTAACGAGTGAACTAGTCGTGCCAACTAAATATGTTCCCCTCAAGAACCTTACGGAAGTTATTAACGCCAACTTCAAAATCGCAGTACTCTATAAGAACGGGAGTAAAAACTTAAGTCCTTATGAAATAATGGAGCCCGCCTTTAAGAAACACGAACTCTTAAAAAAGCTGAATAGTTCCATTAAGATAATTTACGACATTCGAGATAATAATTATGGGGATAATGCATTGTATTACGATGGCAGATTGATAGCAGCTCAATCCACATCTATTCTGGACCCAATTCAGACTTATTTTTCGAGCCAGCAGAGTTGTTTCCAAGTAGAAGAAGAATTGAATCGACATATGTATCATTCTGCCTTTTATACACACATGCAAGAATACATGATAATTAAAATGACGACATTGTTCGAATCCGGAATTATTGGGTTCGTTGAGAAATGGTTTGTGTTAAAGATGGCCGTTTATAACCCAGAATTCCGGATGGAATTGCATGAAAATGTTTCCAATGAATCAGAAATAGGATTTGGACGTTTGCAACATTTTTTTGTTCTTTTCTGTGTCTTGATGGGAGGTTCTGTTCTGCTGTTTTTATTCGAAATGAGAAGAGACATTAATTTTAGAAAAATTAGGAAGTATTTGGAAACTAGTAGTTGCTGGATTTCAAACTGAATGTAAATTATTTCACAGTAATTATTCTTGTCAGAATCTTTTGTTTAAAAGTCGAAAAATATTAATGAAAAATCTATTTAATAATTTAATATTAATATTAATATTTGATAATCAATTTAATTATTTATTATCCTACATGTCGGATAGGTCAGTCAAGTACTATATTAAACAACGTGCATAATTTTGCGCTATGATTGGGGCAATGTGAGAAGTAAAGTCTTGTTTCGTGTTGTTTCGCCCTTTGTTGATGTGCGATTGCAACGGTTTATTACGCAGATACTGTTCTGTTAATGAGTTATATACGTGTCATTCTTATTCAATTGCATGTTCATAGTCTTTGCTTTCATTTCTTGACACTGCTTTGCCAGGATACGATGGATGTTATGTCGGTTTTATTGTATTTTCATATTTTTTAACTTTTTTTTTATTTTCCAGCCTATGTAGTTTTAACTAAATTATTTAAGGGTTATTCCGATAAGTTATTGTCAATAAGTCACGACAGTTAAATCCACATATATAATATATTCTCCCATGTATTCAAGACTTTCAGTTTCACCATCACATTCATCTTATCGTGCAATTGCCTATTCATTCCAATTATAAACTCTAAAACAAGGTTTAAATCTTAAGGGCTATACAAGACACAACACTATTTATGACACTAATGCTTGGAACCTTTGACTTAAAAAATTGGTGGGAGATACAGTATTATTTGGAATGGAAATCAGTGGTAATTTAAAGGGCAATTTCAGTGTATTAATCTAAATATTCTAAATATATTTGCAAACTCGAATAAAACAAAAATATATTTTGAAACATACGAAATGCAATGCATATCTTATTTTCCATCGTATTTTAATAACCTAAATAATTAGAATGTAACTATTAATGAAGGATATAAAACCTACAGAATATTCTCAAGATTCAATTAATATAAAGCAATAAAAAAATTTATCGTTTACTTTTGGTATTATAATTGACCTTTACAAATCCTCTAGGCACCAAAACCAACCTTTTCATCACTGCCGGTATTATACAGAGGCACAATGTAAAAATAAACAATTACACAAATTAACAAAGTAAACTTGACATTTAATTAAACTGGGCTACGTTCGCAACAATTATTGATAATTTTATATTTAACTACTAACTCCTAATATAGTTGTCAACTATTTCCATGTATTATTGCTGATTTAATTATTCAACTGTTCTAGATAAATTCCGCATTGTTCATCAAAAGCCAGCAACGAAATGCTCACAGGGACCGAACAAGATACTGAACGGACGTGACACGTCCATTAGTGTCTTGAATAATTTAATATTGATTTAGGCCTTGCTAGCTTGGAACAAAGAATTGTTTTGCCGGAGACAATGCATTACCATGAAATTACAGCTCAACGAGGCGTTTTTAACTGTTTTTAAATTCCAATTTCCGTCCTTGGACCATCGTTTTTTAAACATTTACTTCAATTTGAATGACCCGAAAGTGGGAATTTTTTAAAGAAAAGAGACCAACTTTAATAATCCTCTAAGGTTTCCTGTGTTTAAAATCAAAATTACTCGCTAATCTCCTTCAATAACTAACATTCATTCGTGTACAAATCATTGTAAGAATAAGCCGCTTTAAGAACACTAATATTTTCCCACATACAACATACGTTTTTGAGTATTTTTATCTTGGTTGTGTTGTAAGTATAATATTTTCGATATCAGAAATTGAACTTTTTGCACTCAAAACCTTGCTCTCTGTAACTATGTTAAAACAAGTTTTTCATAAACCATAAAACCCATTGTCAAACACAACTATGAAATACACGGTTCTAAACAATTTAAACTATTTTGTGTTTTTTTGTTTGTCAATTATTTGTATTCGCAGCGATGCGTTTCTTTATTTAAATCTGGACTTGACATCGTTTGGTCATTGTGTCCTGCATTTCAAGACATTTTCCAATCAGTCAGCGAGCTTTGACATTGTCGAAGAAGTGATTCACCGGAACAAGCTACATTCCCTTTGGACCGTTACCTTGTCAGAATCAGGGATTTATAACAGCTCCGTAACTCCCAATATTAGCTTCTTTGAGCCTTGTACAATCAATGTGGTTATCGAAGGTGACATTACAAAACCAAATATTGCTTTAGCGTTGTACATGAGGGTTAACCAGTACACATATAGACAACAAAACCACTCCAATTTTGTATACGTGCAAACAAATTCAAGACCGTTTAGTCTATTTACGATGTATAAATGGCCAGCGTCTTTTTATGTTGTTTCTTTGTTGCTCAAAGCAGAAGGTGATACGGTATTGGGATACAAGTGGTACTATAGGTGTACAAACTGCAATGCCTGGTATTATGGTAAGGTAACCAGCAATATTAAACGAATAAACCGTCTTGATTTTCAAAGTTCTTGGAAAAACTACGAAATCCCCGTTACTTTGTTTCAACCCGACTACAGTTGTGCCGTCTCTAATATTTGGAACATAAACCCAGATGAAAGCTTCATGTATAACGATTGCATCGATGAACATGTTGTACTAGAAACGCTGGCATCAGCATGCAGGCTTAGTATTCGGTACGATAACTTGAAAGATCGGGACTATTTCCGGTCAGTTTCATATGCAGCCAGGTTTATGGGATTTCAAATTGAAAAAATGAATTCCCTTGTCTTTAGAATGGAGTATGGGGCCCGTCTAATTTATTGCATTTCACGAACAAACTCGAACGATACAGATCTGGGGGTGTGGCTCTCTCCATTTCAAAATACGGTATGGATCTGTTTGGCAGTAACAATTATGACAGTTTCAACTTATCTGATTGCAAAGGGGAAAATATTAAATTTACAAACTATCGTAAAAAGCATTTTTCTGGTCTGGCCAATTTCGATGAGACAAGGTGTGGCAAGTACGCAAGCCAAGTATATTGTCGCCTTGATGTCAATTACCGTTGTTATTATTTGTGCAGTTTATGAGAACATTCTAACGAGTGAACTAGTCGTGCCAACTAAATATGTTCCCCTCAAGAACCTTACCGAAGTTATTAACGCCAACTTCAAAATCGCAGTACTATATAAGAACGGGAGTAAAAACTTAAGTCCTTATGAAATAATGGAGCCCTCCTTTAAGAAACACGAACTCTTAAAAAAGCTGAATAGTTCCATTAAGATAATTTACGACATTCGAGATAATAATTATGGGGAAAATGCATTGTATTACGATGGCAGATTGATAGCAGCTCAATCCACACCTATTCTGGACCAAATTCAGACTTATTTTTCGAGCCAGCAGAGTTGTTTCCAAGTAGAAGAAGAATTGAATCGACATATGTATCATTCTGCCTTTTATACACACATGCAAGAATACATGATAATTAAAATGACGACATTGTTCGAATCCGGAATTATTGGGTTCGTTGAGAAATGGTTTGTGTTAAAGATGGCCGTTTATAACCCAGAATTCCGGATGGAATTGCATGAAAATGTTTCCAATGAATCAGAAATAGGATTTGGACGTTTGCAACATTTTTTTGTTCTTTTCTGTGTCTTGATGGGAGGTTCTGTTCTGCTGTTTTTATTCGAAATGAGAAGAGACATTAATTTTAGAAAAATTAGGAAGTATTTGGAAACTAGTAGTTGCTGGATTTCAAACTGAATGTAAATTATTTCACAGTAATTATTCTTGTCAGAATCTTTTGTTTAAAAGTCGAAAAATATTAATGAAAAATCTATTTAATAATTTAATATTAATATTAATATTTGATAATCAATTTAATTATTTATTATCCTACATGTCGGATAGGTCAGTCAAGTACTATATTAAACAACGTGCATAATTTTGCGCTATGATTGGGGCAATGTGAGAAGTAAAGTCTTGTTTCGTGTTGTTTCGCCCTTTGTTGATGTGCGATTGCAACGGTTTATTACGCAGATACTGTTCTGTTAATGAGTTATATACGTGTCATTCTTATTCAATTGCATGTTCATAGTCTTTGCTTTCATTTCTTGACACTGCTTTGCCAGGATACGATGGATGTTATGTCGGTTTTATTGTATTTTCATATTTTTTAACTTTTTTTTTATTTTCCAGCCTATGTAGTTTTAACTAAATTATTTAAGGGTTATTCCGATAAGTTATTGTCAATAAGTCACGACAGTTAAATCCACATATATAATATATTCTCCCATGTATTCAAGACTTTCAGTTTCACCATCACATTCATCTTATCGTGCAATTGCCTATTCATTCCAATTATAAACTCTAAAACAAGGTTTAAATCTTAAGGGCTATACAAGACACAACACTATTTATGACACTAATGCTTGGAACCTTTGACTTAAAAAATTGGTGAGAGATACAGTATTATTTGGAATGGAAATCAGTGGTAATTTAAAGGGCTATTTCAGTGTATTAATCTAAATATTCTAAATATATTTGCAAACTCGAATAAAACAAAAATATATTTTGAAACATACGAAATGCAATGCATATCTTATTTTCCATCGTATTTTAATAACCTAAATAATTAGAATGTAACTATTAATAAAGGATATAAATCCTATAGAATATTCTGAAGATTCAATTAGTATAAAGCATTTATCATTAATTTTTGGTACTATAATTAAACTATACAAATCCTCAAGGCACCAACACCAACCTTTACATCACTGCCGGTATTGTACAGAGGCACCATGTAAAAATTAACAATTAACCCAAATTAACAAAGCAAACCTGACATTTAATTAAAATGTACTACATTCGCAACATTTTAATACAAAAAACAGACGTGAAAAACTTTTGATAATTTCATATTTAACTACTAACTCGTAATATAGTTGTCAACTATTTCCATGTATTATTGCTGATTTAATTATTCAACTGTTCTAGATAAATTCCGCATTGTTCATCAAAAGCCAGCAACGAAATGCTCACAGGGACCGAACAAGATACTGAACGGACGTGACACGTCCATTAGTGTCTTGAATAATTTAATATTGATTTAGGCCTTGCTAGCTTGGAACAAAGAATTGTTTTGCCGGAGACAATGCATTACCATGAAATTACAGCTCAACGAGGCGTTTTTAACTGTTTTTAAATTCCAATTTCCGTCCTTGGACCATCGTTTTTTAAACATTTACTTCAATTTGAATGACCCGAAAGTGGGAATTTTTTAAAGAAAAGAGACCAACTTTAATAATCCTCTAAGGTTTCCTGTGTTTAAAATCAAAATTACTCGCTAATCTCCTTCAATAACTAACATTCATTCGTGTACAAATCATTGTAAGAATAAGCCGCTTTAAGAACACTAATATTTTCCCACATACAACATACGTTTTTGAGTATTTTTATCTTGGTTGTGTTGTAAGTATAATATTTTCGATATCAGAAATTGAACTTTTTGCACTCAAAACCTTGCTCTCTGTAACTATGTTAAAACAAGTTTTTCATAAACCATAAAACCCATTGTCAAACACAACTATGAAATACACGGTTCTAAACAATTTAAACTATTTTGTGTTTTTTTGTTTGTCAATTATTTGTATTCGCAGCGATGCGTTTCTTTATTTAAATCTGGACTTGACATCGTTTGGTCATTGTGTCCTGCATTTCAAGACATTTTCCAATCAGTCAGCGAGCTTTGACATTGTCGAAGAAGTGATTCACCGGAACAAGCTACATTCCCTTTGGACCGTTACCTTGTCAGAATCAGGGATTTATAACAGCTCCGTAACTCCCAATATTAGCTTCTTTGAGCCTTGTACAATCAATGTGGTTATCGAAGGTGACATTACAAAACCAAATATTGCTTTAGCGTTGTACATGAGGGTTAACCAGTACATTCATTCATACATTCATGAAAATCGAAATTTTTATGAATGAATCGAAAATTTTACTACGATTTTAACGTTCTGGAGACGCGTCTCCGAGCGAAAAAAAATGATTTATTTTTCGAAACCCCTCCATGACCTCTCTATAGCAATACAAATTCTTTCAGCTACCTTGACAAGGTGTGGCAAGTAAGCAAGGCAAGTATATTGTCGCCTTAATGTCAATTACCGTTGTTATTGTTTGCGGAGTTTACGAGAACATTCTAACGAGTGAACTAGTCGTGCCAACTAAATATGTTCCCCTCAAGAACCTTACGGAAGTTATTAACGCCAACTTCAAAATCGCAGTACTCTATAAGAACGGGAGTAAAAACTTAAGTCCTTATGAAATAATGGAGCCCGCCTTTAAGAAACACGAACTCTTAAAAAAGCTGAATAGTTCCATTAAGATAATTTACGACATTCGAGATAATAATTTTGGGGATAATGCATTGTATTACGATGGCAGATTCATAGCAGCTCAATCCACATCTATTCTGCTGGACCAAATTCAGACTTATTTTTCGAGTCAGCAGAGGTGTTTATTAGTAGACGACGAATTAAATCGACAAACGTACCATTCTGCCTTTTATACACACATGCGAGAATACATGATACTGAAGATGACGACATTGTTCGAATCCGGAATTATCGGGTTCGTTGAGAAGTGGTCCGTGTTAAGGGTGGCCGCTTATAGCCGAGAATTGCAGATGGAATCGCATGAAAATGTTTCCAATGAATCGGAAATAGGATTTGAACGTTTGCAATATTTTTTTTATTCTTTTCTGTATCTTGATGGGAAGTTCCGTTCTGCTATTTTTACTCGAAATGAAAGAACAAATTAATTTCAGAACAATTAGGATGTAAATTCTTAATGCTATTTAGTATTTGGAAACGAGTAGCAGAATTGCTTATAGCGTTTCATCAAATTTATAGGAATTGTTGTTGTCGGAATCTTTTATTCAAGTCAAAACATCAATTGGGAAATTAAAAACATATCGTTGCGCTTTATTATGTAACGTTTAGCTCTGGCTAAACTATGGTTCTTTACTATATGCAGAATAAATAGACCTTCAGTTGATCGAGGTTTAATTATTTAATACATAAATTAAATGGAATAGTCTTTATTTGGTGGGAGAGCTTTAAGACTGAAGGAATTGAAAACTAAATTACAACTGATGTCTTCTTGGAGTTGAGTCCAGGAAGGCATGCACCTGGAGACGCATCTCCACAATCTTATCTTATCTCTTAACCTATAGAATACGAAACTATGAGCTATAGAGAACTTTATATAGAGGAGTTAAATATGTATGTATCTTTAATGGTACACATTCATAACATGAGTGTCCCATGCTGTACATACTATTGTAAATAGGGTTTGGGCATACGTTATACCCCCACACTAAAAGGTTTGTACGGGATATAAGAAGTAGAGGTAAAGGACCCGAACAAACTAAATCAGATGGAAATAGCACCACAAATGAGTGACCAAACTATTAAAAATTAATTGTAATCAGAGACAGAGTCTCAAAATAATTATAAAGTATGAGGTCTCGAACACCTCCGCCAAATGTCTAACTGCTTAACTGGCCCCAATTCCAGAACCGGTCCAGTAGACCGGGCAGATAGCATTTGTATTTGATTACACATTTGACCAATTTTAGCTTTTCGCTATGAGCGGATGGGTGTGAAAAGAGGTTTATACCCATCGTACAAATGGTATCAGGTGCGGTAGGATTCGGCCTCTTTTTGTACAAATGGAAACAGAATAATCAATAGATTACTGTTTCTCGACCCTTCCCTTTCCCTGCTGAAGGGCCCGATAATCCCATCTGGGTTTCGAACGTGTGCGTCTTGTGGGTAAAGGAGAGAGGATGGGAATGGAAATAGGAAGAGAGACAACCGTATCCAAACCAGAATTTACAATTGTTGTACATGGAACAACATGGCCCAAATTTTGAACGTTATCCGAATGTACATGGACGCTTTGTGTGTCGTTATGAATATTTACAGATACATCATTAGCCAAACTATTTATATCTGCTACACAATTATTATCGACATTATGACTCAAAGGAAATACTCTGGGTGAAGATGGCAAGCCAATATTTGGTACAACTATTGGTACATTGACCTTACAGCTATCAACAATTTTTGTATTATACTCCTTAAGAATTTGGCTATTCGACTGTGGCAGAGAAACAGATTGCCTATGACTTGAACTAGAATCTAGTAAGGTATCTGGAATTGGTGATGTTGCTTGAAACGACGGCCGTGGAGAGGAATCTTCACAGACGGCTCGTTCGTTGTATTTTCGTAAGAAACTTATGTGCAGTGGCCCTTTTGTGGATCCGTTGGGTAACTTGACCGTAAAGACGGAGTCCCCCTGCTTTTGAATTATTGTGCAGATCTTGTCGCCGTATAGAGGATTGAGACTTGCAGTGATGCCCTTGTCCTTGGAGGAGAGTGTGACATCCTTTAATAAGACCGAATCACCAATCTCCAGCGTCGTGGCCGGATCATGACGTTGGTCGTAGTATTTTTTCTGCTTTACCGCTGAGTCATCGAGATTCTGTTGGATAAAAGCAAGAATATTAGCATAGGACTCTTGTGAATAGGTTTTATTACAATTTCCTAGTGCATTGTCGATTGGAAGCGTTAACTGTCGATTCAAAAAGGCTTGTGCCGGAGTGCAACGGGAACTTTCTTGATAAGACGAGTTAATTGCTAGTTGTACAAAAGGTAGGCTGTGCGACCATTTTGAATGGGAAGTCTGTATTAAATAAGCCCGTAGGACTTTCTTAATTGTGCGATTTGCTCTCTCAGTTAAATTTACTTGAGGAGTATAAATCGGAGTGAGATGATGAACAATATTCCAATTTTGAAGACAACTTTTAAAAGCGTTCGACGAAAAGTTGGTTGCGTTGTCAGTAACAACTGTTTTTGGCAGCCCGAATCGACAGAAAACCTGCTTCTCTAATATTTTTGTTATTTCATTAGTCGTGGCCTTGCGTAATGGAAAAATTTCTACCCATTTGGTGAAATAATCAATTAGAACCATAATATAATGAAAACCCCCTGAGGTAACGTAGGGTCCCATGAGATCCATGTGGATGGTGTCCCATGGTCCGGTGACTCGGGGTGACGACATTTGACCGATTGGTTTCCGGTTGTCGACGTTGACTTGTTGACAGATCTTGCAGGAACGGACGTACTCGAGGACAGTTTTCTTCATGCTTGGGAAGTACACCCGCCCTTTCATTTTGATATAGGTTTTAGTGACTCCTAAATGGCCTCCATCTGGTCCATCATGAAACTGTCTAAGAATCTCCGAAATCATACTCGCTGGAATGACTGGAACCTGGTTATCTGCAATTAACTTATAAACCATGTTATCTTGAATGACATAATTTGTAGGGAGCTTTGCCCTTAGATTTTGCACAAATGGATCATTTGACTGCTCGATCTTCAGAGACTGAAGTTTAATTTGGCAATTCAATGAAACTTTGCTTTTATGGATTGGAGGATACATATAGTTCTCCTCTCTTTCATCACCTCCTGCAACTTTGTCAGGATTGCGTGATAGATAATCGGCAACGACATTGGTCTCGCCTTTTATGTAATGGATTTTAGGAGAAAACTCCTGAATTTTCCACGCCCAGCGCATAAGCCTTTGGGACGTATTCCTCATATTCGACAGGTAGGTAAGTGCCTGACTGTCAGTTTCAATAGAGAAATCTTGGGCATCAAGGTACTCGTAAAATTTATTGAGTGAAAAAACAATGGCGTACAATTCCTTTTCCACAGTTGAATAATTCTTTTGTGCCGAGTTCAATTTTTTGCTCGCAAAAGAAATTATTCTCTCTTTACCAAACCTGTCGATCTGTGACAGTGCTCCGGAAACACCGAAGTCACTGGCGTCGGTTCTTAGGAGGAACGGTTTCGAAAAGTCAGGGTAATTTAATTCTAATTCCCTGCAGATCGCCGCTTTCAGTTCATCAAAAGCCACTTGGTGCTTTTGTGCCCACTGGAACCTTACTTTTGTCGAACAGAGCTCGTATAAAGCAGATGCTTTTTCACCAATTTTTTCTATGAAATGATGATAAAAGTTTATTACTCCGAGGAACTTTCTCAGTTCTCTACGGGTAGTTGGTTTCGGGAAATTTTTAACAATTTCAATTTTAGCAGGATTCATTTTTATGCCATTAGTAGAGTTGATATGGCCCAGGAATTTTACCTGTTGTGCCCCGAAGGTGCACTTCTGTTTAGCCAAAGTTATCCCAGCCTTTTCTAAGCGTTTGAAAACTGTTTCTAAATGACGCAAGTGGTCTTTAAATGTCTTACTAAAAATAATAATGTCGTCTTGGTAGACTAGACAATAAGAGTTGAGACCCCCGAGAAGATCATTCATAATTCTTTGGTACGTAGCGGGGCTATTTTTCAACCCGAAAGGCATAACATTGTATTCGTAGAGACCTTGTATCGTACGAAACGCTGTATATTTTTTTGATGCCTCTTCCACGAGTACTTGCCAGTACCCTTTTTCAGCGTCTAGCGTTGAAATATAGGCCGCTTCTCCTAGGTTCTTAAGAATGTCTTGTATTTTTACCATTGGATAACTGTCTGTGACTGTAAATCCGTTGACATATGAAAAGTCAGTTATAAATCTCCAATCTCCATTGGGTTTTTCCCGCAGGATTACTGGAGCTGCATATGGACTATTAGATTTCCTAATCAATCCTTGGGTTAGCATTAACTTGACTTGACGGTCAATTTCTGCCGCCTTTACAGGTGATGCTGGATATGGATTAAACCTCTTCGGTTTTTCCTCAGTAAGTTTAATTATGTGTTTATATCCTTTGACTCTTCCTAACGGGGCATCAAGTACGCTAGAATATTGAGAGAGGAGTTCATTGATCTTTAGTGATTCAAAATCTGTTAATACTTGTACCTTTTTGGCAGTTTGTATATGAACGTTTTTCATGCATATCTGGTAGACAACCTTTGGGTGACCCCGGAAACACATGAGATCTAATCCTAAATCCAAGATTGCTCCTGTGGATTTCATAAAATCTAATCCTAATACAATAGGTGAATCTGAATTGAGAACGACAAAATTCCTTTTGAAAAGCCGTTTCTCTATTTTAAATTTTAATCTCACATATCCTTTTGGATAAGCAAGCGAACCATCCATCATCGTGATAGGACCCATATCCCATTCTAAGAGGTGCATATTGGGTTCTATTAATTTCTCTGATATGATTGATGTGGTTGATCCTGTGTCTAGCAATGCGGAATGAAATTTTCCTAATATTTTAATCCTAATTTCAGGAATGCTGACGGTCTGATTACAGTGAGAAGAGTTGCCGTCGTCTACATCCCACTGTCCTCGTTTTTTGAATCTATGGATTCTGCTTCAGACATATTTTCATTCAAAGAGGAGGAAAATGCTAGTTTAGCTTTATGAGATTGGGATTGCTTGGACGTCTGCTTTTCAGATCGCCAGCAGTTCGAAGTCGTATGATTCGATAATCCGCATTTCTCACAAGGCAATGACTGAGGAGTAGATAAGGACTTGTTGGAATCCTTATCTCTTCCTGTCTGAGTTGAGGAATTTGGTTGGCTTCCCTGCTCTTTGTAATGTGAGCTTTGCTCCTGAGCTGGGGAGGAATTATCTTTCCGATAATTATTCTTACCAAAACCAGAATTTCTAGATTACCCTGAGTTTTGGGCTTGAGATTTTCCCGACTGATCCTTTTTGGAATCTAGATTCTCTTTGGACTCAGACGGAACTATTTTATTTGCCAATTTTATAAGATCATAAATGTTAGATGCTTTTGACCCTAATAAATGGGGGCGAAGGGAACCTATTGCCCTTTTAGCAATGAAATCGATGATTTCAGGGCTATCTCTTTTTGCAGACGGATGAACTCGAAGATATTGAAGCTCGGTTGTTAGTGCAAAATTCTCAAATGTTTCATTTGGTTTTTGCTTTGTAAGGACTAACTGTTCCAAAGCGTCATCTTTTTCCGACGAGCTACCGTACATTTTAAGAAACTCTTCTTTGAAAGTTTCCCAAGTATTGGCGACCATTTTGGTCCTTTTCCACCACAATTCTTGTGGACTTTTTGCAAACACCGTGGTGAGTTGGCTAAGCCAGTCCCTTGGTGCTAAACGCTTCAACCTCATATATGTTTCAACCTCATCCAACATCTGAGATGCTAAATCTATTTTTGGATCGAACTTGGGGACGGGCACGGTGGCACCGATCGTTATATGAGAGGGATGATAGCCGAGAGACGGATTCGAATTTTCGAAAGGAACGGAGGATATTTCATGAATATTATGCGGGCTTGAGCTTTGTCGAAGCTCTGCAACCTCAGGTATTCGAAACGGGTCTCGAGCTTTTAACGTGTCAGTGAGCCGGTTAATTACTCTCTGCTGATCGTTTAACATTTGTTTAAGGTCTGCGATTGACAAGTCATGAATTTCGGTTTGTCTATGGAAATCATCTGAAAGTAATTTCAGTGCCCCTTCAACCTCATTCTGAATTTGGAGTTTTTCCCTTCCTAGAGCATCATGCCATTCGGACGACAATCCCCTAAGTACTGTGTCAACCTCAGATTTTGGAGCGTAGTTCTCCTGAATTGAGTTTATTTTATCCGATAGTTTGTGTAGTGCTTGACTCGTATCGGTATGATATTCATATATTTTGCGACCCTGCTTTTGCCTAAGCTTATTTATAGACAGATCAACCTGTTGTTGAATCTGAATCGGGTCTTTAAGAGACTGTGAATTTGCTTCACGTCGTGGTTTAGAAACCTTGAATATCTTGTCATTTGGATATTCAAGATGACTACGACTATTGGTTAGCCAATTCCACAACCGAGAAAAACCTTGACGTATCAGGCGATGTATGCATTCGGGAAGGAGGAGGTAAAATGCCAGAAATCCAAAAAAATAAAAATTTGAAATACCCGACGAAGGCTCAACCTTGGTACCCGATTTCGGTGTGTTTGACTCCATGGTCGCTTGTTTATAGACTGCCCCGAGCTGTGTCATGTTAAACATTCCAGTCGGTGGTCTTTTTGCCCAGTTTCTTGTCGTGTAGACTGTCCACTGGAAAGGATGAAAATCAGCAAGGTTGGTTATGATGACTTCCGGTGAAAGGTGAAGACGAACTCGTGGTCAGGAATTCACTTGAACAGTTTATCTTTGGCTAGCTTTGCTATGCACAAAATTCGTCGTTTTACAAGATTTTAAACAATGGTTTGCACTCGAAACGCGAACAGTTTATTTTGTCAATCCTCAAAATTTTAAACAACGGTTTGCATTTGGGAGAGCAAAAAAAAAATTCAGTGATTTAACTGAGAGTTTGTTACCATGTCGGACAGTTGTGTTGAGGTTGCCTTCATGGATTTTTATATTAGATTTTTGTAACTTTTGTCCTTTACAAGATGTTAAATAATGATTTGCACTTGACGAGGCAAAATTTCTGTATCTAAAACAGACCGGTTTCGTCACCATGTAACGTTTAGCTCTGGCTAAACTATGGTTCTTTACTATATGCAGAATAAATAGACCTTCAGTTGATCGAGGTTTAATTATTTAATACATAAATTAAATGGAATAGTCTTTATTTGGTGGGAGAGCTTTAAGACTGAAGGAATTGAAAACTAAATTACAACTGATGTCTTCTTGGAGTTGAGTCCAGGAAGGCATGCACCTGGAGACGCATCTCCACAATCTTATCTTATCTCTTAACCTATAGAATACGAAACTATGAGCTATAGAGAACTTTATATAGAGGAGTTAAATATGTATGTATCTTTAATGGTACACATTCATAACATGAGTGTCCCATGCTGTACATACTATTGTAAATAGGGTTTGGGCATACGTTATAATTAATATTATTTCAATTTTTATGTTTTTCTGATTTTCCAGCCTAGTAGGTACCTTTTCAATTATTCTCGTTTAAAGGGCCGTGAATATTCCGGTAAGTTATTGATAATAAGTCACGGCAGTCAAATCTATTCCATTGTATAGACAGTAACATATTGCGTACTGCATTTAGCCAACAGGTTATGCGAAAGCTGTCTGTCGGCAGGATAACTGTTGCATTACTTAACCCTACGATGATTTAATAACTGCCAGTGACATATGTCAATTGCCAGCAGCGTGCGTCTGCTTATTCCCTGATATCATATATTGATTTAGGCCTTTCTTATTTGGAACAAGAATTCTAAAAAATTTTGATCGGAAAAGATAAATTAACATAATTATAGCTTAATAACATGGCTTTTCAAATTGTAATTCCGAATTATATTCCACGTCCAACGTTTGTTAGCAAATATCACATAGGATTTAAGCTGCATTGTTTAAATCAAGAACTTGTTTTGCCTCAGATACCAAGCAAACATGAAATTAAGCCCTAAAAATTAATATGGCTTTTTAAACGGGATTATATACCGATTTCCGTTCTTGGGCTATCACCCATCGTTTGTTTGCAATCTACATCAATTCAGCTTGCTCGAACGAAATTGATCGAGGCATTTTTTTAAAGCTTGATTATATATCTTGATATTGTAAAAGATGACAACGTTTAATATTCCTGTAAGGTTTCCTGTGTTTAAAATCAAAATTACACGTTTGTCTTCTTCAATAATTTTGGTCATTCTTGCACAGACCATGCATTGTTATTGTGAGAACAAGTCGCTCTTAGAACATTAGTATCTTTTCAAGTTTCAGATTTCAGAACTTGAAATTTTCACTGTTAAAACATCCTAGGCTCTGAAAGCTGAAACTGAACTTTATCATATACCATAAAAACCATTGTCAAGCATAGCTATGAAATACACATTTTTAAATACCCTACATTTTGGTGTATTTGTTTCTTTGTCAATTATTTGTATTCGCAGTGATGCATTTGATTATTTAAATCTTGACTTAACATCGTTTGGTCATTGTGTCCTGCATTTCAAGACATTTTCCAATCAGACAGCCAGCTTTGACATTGTCGAAGAAGTGATTCACCGGAACAAGCTACATTCCCTTTGGACGGTAACCTTGTCAGAGTCAGGGCTCTACAACAGCTCCGTAACTCCCAATATTAGCTTCTTTGAGCCTTGTACAATCAATGTGGTTATCGAAGGGGACGTTAAACAACCAAATGTTCCTTTATTTACATACATGATTGATAACGAATACACATATAGACAACAAAACCACTCCAATTTCGTATACTTGCAAACAAATTCAAGACCATTTAGTCTAATTACGATGAATACATGGCCAGCTTCTTTTTATGTTGTCTCCTTGTTGCTCAAAGCAGAAGGGGATACGGTATTGGGATACAAGTGGTTCTATTGGTGTCCAAACTGCAAGAATTGGTATTTAGAAGACGATACCACCAATATTGAACAAAAAAACCGTCTTGATTTTCAAAGTCATTGGAAAAACTACCAAATCCCAGTGACTTCAAGTCAACCCGACTACAGTTGTGCCGTCTCAAGTATTTGGAACAAAACCCCAGAGGAAAACTTCCTCAATCGCAACTGCGGGGATGAGCATGTGGTTTTAGAAACCCTTGCATCAGCATGCGGGCTTAGTATTCGTTACGATGACTTTAAAGATCGGGACCATTTCAAGTCGGTTACATATTCTATTCGTTTTATGGAAATAAAAATTATATCTATGAATGCTCTTTTCTTTAGAGTTGAGCATGGGGGCCACCTTCACTACTGCATTTCACGAACAAAGTCGTACGATACAGACATGGGGGTGTGGCTCTCTCCGTTTCAAAATACAGTATGGATCTGTTTGGCAGTTACAATAGTGACTGTTTCAAATTATCTGATTGGGAAGGGGAAAATATTAGATTTTCAAACTACCGTAATAAAAAGCATTTTTCTCGTCTGGACAATTTCGATGAGGCAAGGTGTAACAAGTAAGGAGTCCATGTATATTGTCGCCTTGATGTCAATTACTGTTTTAATTGTTGTCGGACTTTATGAGAACATTGTAACGAGTAAACTAGTCGTGCCAACTAAATTTGTTCCCCTCAAGAACCTTACCGAAGTTATAAATGCTAACTTCAAAATCGCAGTACCATATATAAACGGGAGTGAAAACTTAAGTCCGTATAAAAAAATGAAGCCCGCATTTAAAAAACATGGTCTCCTAGAAAAGCTGAATAGTTCCATTAAGATTATTTACGAGAATGACGGTGTTAAAATTTTGGAGGATGCATATTATTACGATGGCGGTTTCAATGCTCTGGACTTGATTCAGTCTTTTTATGATTCGACTGATCAGCAATGTGTTCGAGTAGAAGAAGAATTTAATTCCTACATGTATCATTCTGCGTTTTTTACACACATGCGAGAATTCATGATAACGAAAATGAGGACATTGTTTGAGTCCGGAATTCCTGGGTTCGTTGTGAAATGGATAGATCTAAGGCTGGCTGTTTTTAACCGAAAAAGATTCAGAAACTTGCAGATGAAGTCGGAGAAATATGTTTCCAATGAATCGGAAATAGGATTTGAACGTTTGCAGTATTTTTTTATTCTTTTCTGTGGCTTGATGGGAGGTTCCGTTCTGCTGTTTTTATTCGAAATGAGAAAAGAAATCAATTTTAGAAAAATTGGGATGTAGTTGGAAACTAGTTTATAGTTGCTGGATTTCAAACTAAATGTAAATTATTTCACAGGAATTATTCTTGTCGGAATCTTTTGTTTAATTTAATATTAATATTAATGTTTAATAATCAATTTAATTAATTAATATCCTCCATGTTGTTGGAAGGGTCAGTCAAGTACTATATTAAACAATGTGTATAATTTTACGCTATGATTGGGGAGATATGAGAATTAAAGTCTTTTTTTTCGCCCTTTGTTGATGCGCGTTGGCAATGGTTTATTACGGAGATACTGTTCTGTTAATGAGTTATCTGTCATTCATATTCAATTACATGTTCATAGTTTTTGCTTTCATTTGCTGACACAACTTTGTCAGGAAACGATGGATGTTGAAGTAAATATGTCGATTTTATTGTATTTGCACATTTTTTACATTTTTCAAGTGTTTTGTTTTTCCAGCCTTGGTAGATTTTCAATTAAATTATTTAAGTGGCCCTGAATATTCCGGTAAGTTATTGCCAATAAGTCACGACAGTCACATCCACAATACATTTAATATATTCTACCATTTATTTAGGACTTTCAGTTGCATCATCACATTCATACACTTAACCCAACTTAACAAAGCAAGCCTGACATTTCATTAAACCTAACCTAACCCAACCTAAAATTCCGCATTGCTCAACAAATCCATATGAACAAGATAATGAACAGACGCGAAGCGTCCGTGAGTGACTTGCATACAATTTATTTATTTATAATATTGATTTTGGCCTTGCCTGGTTGGAGCAAGAAATTATATTGTAAAACAGCGACTTGGATTCACTGTGTTTAAAGACACTCTTTTATCTTCTTCAATAATTTAGGTCATTCTTCTACAGGCCAAGTTGTAAGAATAAGCGTCTTTTAGAACGCTAGTATTTTTCCACATTCTCTGCTACAACTATGAAACACCCAGTTTTAAAAGCCTTACACTTTGGTGTGCTTTTTTCTTTGATAACTATTTGTATTCGCAGTGATGCACATCTTTATTTAAATCTGGACCTAACATCGTTTGGTCATTGTGTCTTGCATTTCATAACATTTTCCAATCAGTCAGCCAGCTTCGACATTGTCGAAGAAATAATTCACCGGAATAAGCTACATTCCCTTTGGACGGTTACCTTGTCAGAATCAGAGATCTACAACAGCTCCGTAACTCCCACAATTAGCTTCTTTGAGCCATGTACCATCAATGTGGTTATCGAAGGGGACATTACAAAACGAATTGTTGCTTTAGAGTCGTACATGCGGGATAACCAGTACACATACAGAAACATAAACCACTCCAATTTCATATACTTACAAACAAATTCAAGACCGCTTTATCTTCTTGAGCTCTGAATGCATGGCCAGCGTCGTTTTATGCTGTTTCTTTGTTTCTCAAAGCAGAAGGTGACACGGTACTGGGATACAAGTGGTACTATTGGTGTTCAAACTGCAAGGCCTGGTATTATGATGAGATAACCTCCTATAATATTAAACGAATAAACCGTCTTGATTTCCAAAGTCATTGGAAAAACTTCGAAATACCCGTTACTTCGTTTCAACCCGACTACAGTTGTGCCGTCTCAAGTATTTGGAACAAAAACCCAGATGAAAACTTCATCAATAATAATTGTGGGAATGAGCATGTGGTACTAGAAACGCTTGCATCAGTATGCGGACTTAGTCTTCGGTATGATAACTATCAAGATCGGGACTATTTCCAGTCAGTTTCATATTCAGTCGGTTTTTGGGGAATTGGGACAATCAAACAAATAAGTTCCCTTGTCTTTAGAATTGAGCATGGGGGCCACCTGTACTACTGCATTTCACGAACAAACTCCAACGATACAGGTCTGGGGGTGTGGCTCTCTCCATTTCGAAATACGGTATGGATCTGTTTGGCAGTAACAATTTTGACTGTTTCAGCTTATCTGATTGGAAAGGGGAAAATAGTAACCTTTCAAACTATCGTAAAAAGCATTTTTCTGGTCTGGTCAATTTCTGTGAGGCAGGGTGTGGCAAGTAAGCAAGGCAAGTATATTGTCGCCTTAATGTCAATTACCGTGGTTATTGTTTGCGGAGTTTACGAGAACATTCTAACGAGCAAATTAGTCGTGCCAACTAAATATGTTCCTCTCAAGAACCTTACCGAAGTTATTAACGCTAACTTCAAAATCGTAGTACCATATAGGAACGGGAGTGAAAGCCTAACTCCTCGTGAAATACTCGAGCCCGCATTTAAGAAACATGAACTCCTAAAAAAGCTGGATAGTTTCATTAATATCATTTACGATAATGATGATTTTAGAATTGATTTTTTGGAATATGTATTGTACTACGTTGGCACCTTCGTATCAGACCAATCCACATATGATGCACTGTACGGAATTGCTTCTAATGTTTGGAGCCAGCAGAGGTGTTTTCAAGTAGAAGAATTAAATCCAAAAATGTACCATTCTGCGTTTTTTACACACATGAGAGAATACATGATACTGAAAATGAGAACATTGTTCCAATCCGGAATTATTGGGTTTTTTAAATGTCGATCACTTATCGGGTAGATATTTCGTGATTCACGAAATATCTACCCGATAAGTGTCCCGACAGGCTGCAAAAAATGGATGACCTTCGACCTAACTTTTTCAAGTTATGAAACGGAGTCACCAAACTGCTACCGGCAGTTACTCGAATAAATAGAGTTCAACGAAGTAGAATGACTATCTGACTTCACATTTATTGACCAAAAACACCAATAATTAACTCACTTTCAATCAATTACAAAATTAATAATGGCCGGAGCACGCTTTCCTTACTTGCTTCCTCTTCGACTCCTTTGAAACGAGTGCCATTTGCGACTCCAATTTCTCACATTGCAGATGGCGTATACAACAATCATACTTTTTAAGTCTAAACAGAAATTATCACTTTCCCCACAATTTGTCCCAACTTTGACCCTAATTCAATGACCTTCTAACCAACCAATTTACATTTAACCTGCATAAACAGATGCTACAACTCATGGGTCACAATTTGTTGCCTATTACATAACCATAGATAATTTCAATCGTTCACAGTGTCATTTCTAGGAAACCGATAATTTTCATATTTACATCCTTTCCATGAGATATTATGCTGACAGTTCACCCCACAATGGGTGTAACTAAAACACTAAAATTCACTTAAACTATAAATTTGGTCGAGATTCAACAGGGTTCGTGGAGAAATGGAGAGCCTTGCAGATTGGCTTTAGCAACCGAAAATTAGAAAAATTGCGGATGAAACCGGAGGAAAATGTTTACAATGAATCAGAAATAGGATTTATTAAGTTGCAATATTTTTTTGTTATTTTCTGTGTCGTGATGGGAGGTTCATTTATACTGTTTTTATTCAAAATGAGAGAACAAATTAATTATAGAAAAATTCATGCAAATTCGCAATTCTAGTGTTTGGAAAAGGATAGAATATTTGCTTAAAGAGTTTCAACTATTTTACAGGAATTATTCTTGTCGAAACGTTGAATGCATCAATTGTGCATTTAATTTAAGGTCTTATTTTTTACTAGGCAGCCACAGGCCCGATATCGGGCCTTAAAATGGCAGATAAACGGTTAATTACGGCTAATTTCAAACAAAAAGTTTCAGACGTGAGCCACAGCAATTTTTAAGATTGCACCCGATGGTCAAGACACGGACACCTCTGAGCGTTGCCCTACTCGTTATGGGTTATTTAAACCAACGCCGTTGTTTAAGCGTTCCGATCTAGAACGGCCCTTAAAACATCCATTCCCAAAGAAATCCCTTCCCCGCCACTGCCCTATCCAAATACTATCATTGAACCCTGCCCCAAGCACCCTCCATCCCCATTAACATACAACACTAACTCCTTCTAATCACTAATTCACATTCAAAACTTCAAAAGGAGAAACGTTCTCACTCCGAAGATTTGGCAATGACCAAAATTAGACCTTTTAGCCGTCTGAAGGTCAGGGTGCTAAAATTGTGCAATTCCAGCATAACCGAAAGATTTCTCGGCGAAAGAAGTTGTCAATCGATATGTCACACGATATGATCGAAATTTCGACGACTTTGACCGTTTCAAGGTCAAGGGGTCAAAATTTCAGAATTCCAACATAGCCAAAACATTTCTCGGAGTGTGGCGGTGTAAATCGGTGTCTCACATTACCTCTTTACGAAGAAAAATTCATTAGGTCACGTTAGCCTAGGTCACAGGTCATCGAATTTCAAAATTGCCACCTCCCTCTAAAAATTATTTGTGAATTTTTGGCCATTTCATTTTTTTGATAAGACAACCCAGTAAGAAATGCATACCTGGAACATGACATAGATACAAATTAGCAGTTATATTTATATAGATACCCACTATTGTTCCTTATTGTTTTCAAGTTAATACCCTACATTTGTGATGCGTTGTCGAAGAGGTAAGTCAGGTACTATTAAATTAAACAATGTGTATAATTTTACGCTATGATTGGGGAAATTTGAGATGCTTAAAACGGATTTCGTGTACAACAACGACATTATATATGTGCTATTATTTTAAGACTTGTCTCGCATTTTTTCGCCCTTTGTTGATGAGCGTTTGCAACGGTTTATTTAGGAGATACTTAAATAGATAATGTCGGTTTTATTCTATTTTAGTATTATTTCAATGTCGATGTTTTTCTGATTTTCTAGCCTAGCTAGTAGGTACTTTTTCAATTAAATTGTTTAAGGGACTGTGAATATTCCGGCAAGTTATTGATAATAAATCACAACAGTCACATCCACATATATTTATAATATATTCTCCCATTTATTCAAGACTTTCAGTTTCATTATCACATTCATCTTCTCATGATAAATTGAGAATTCATTCCATTTAAAAACTCTAAAACAAACTTCGAATCTAAAGTCAAATCTATTGCATTGTATAAATAGACTGTAGCATTTTGTGCATTCAGCCAACAGTTAAGTGTTGAAAGCGATTTATGCGAATGATCCGTCCGTCTGTCGGTAGGATAGCTGTAGACTGACTTAACCCTACGGTCACCAAATTGTTAACCCCAATTAATCTCTACGATGATTTAAAAACTGCCAGTGACATGCCAATTGCCAGCAGCAACAGAACTAGGCAATAAGCAGATGCAAAACGTCCTTGACTGTCTAATACAATATGCTGATTTAGGCTTTTCTTATAGCTTAACATGGCTTTTCAAATTGTAATTCCGAATTCTATTCCATGGCCAACGTTTGTTAGCAAACATCACATATATGATTTAGGCTTTGTTTAAATCAAGAAATTGGTTTGTCGGAGAGAATAAATTAACATGAAATAACAGCTTAACATGGCCTTTTAAACTGGATTACTGATTTCCGTTCTTGGGCCTTCGCCCATCGATTGTTAGCAATCTACATCAATTCGAGGCATTTTTTAAAGCTTTACTATATTTCTTGATGTTGTAAAAGATGCCAACTTTTAATAATCCTGTAAGGTTTCCTGTGTTTAAGTGTGTTTAAAATCAAAATTACACGTTTGTCTTCAATAATTCTGGTTATTCTTGTACAGACCATTGTAAGAACAAGTCGCTTTTAGAACATTGGTACTATTTGGTACCTTTTCAAGTTTCAGATTACAGAACTAGAAATTTTCAATATGCCATTGTCAAGCTCAACTATGAAATACGCATTTTTAAATACCTTACATTTTGGTGTATTTGTTTCTTTGTCAATTATTTGTATTCTCAGTGATGCATATCTTTATTTAAATCTGGACCTAACATCGTTTGGTCATTGTGTCCTGCATTTCAAAACATTTACCAATCAGACCGAAGGCTTTGACATTGTCGAGGAAATAATTCATCGGAATAAGCTACATTCTCTTTGGACGGTTACCTTGTCAGAATCAGAGATCTACAACAGCTCCGTAACTCCCACAATTAGCTTCTTTGAGCCTTGCACCATCAATGTGGTTATCGAAGGGGACATTACAGAACGAATTGTTGCTTTACATTGGTACATGAGGGATAACGAATACACATACAGAAATCAAAACCACTCCAATTTCGTATACTTACAAACAAATTCAGAACCGTTTAGTCTAATTATGATGAATACATGGCCAGCTTCTTTTTATGTTGTGTCTTTGTTTCTGAAAGCAGAAGGTGATACGGTATTGGGATACAAGTGGTTCTATTGGTGTCCAAACTGCAAGAATTGGTATTTAGAAGACGATACCACTAATATTGAACGAATAAACCGTCTTCATTTTCAAAGTTATTGGAAAAACTACGAAATCCCCGTCACTTCAAGTCAACCCGACTACAGTTGTGCCGTCTCAAGTATTTGGAACAAAAATCCGGATGGAAATTTCATTAATAACAATTGTGGGGATGACCATGTCGTACTAGAAACGCTTGCATCAGCATGCGGGCTTGGTATTCGTTACGATGACTTTAAAGATCGGCACCATTTCAAGTCGGTTACATATTCTATTCGTTTTATGGAAACAAAAATTACAGCAATGACTGCTCTTTTCTTTAGAATTGAGCAGGGGGGCCACCTTCACTACTGCATTTCACGAACAAAGTCGTACGATACAGACATGGGTGTGTGGCTCTCTCCGTTTCAAAATACAGTATGGATCTGTTTGGCGGTAACAATTATGACTGTTTCGGCTTACCTTGTTGGCAAGGAGAGAATTACAGCTTCTGTGAGACAAGGTGTGGCAAGTAAGCAAGCCAAGAATGTTGTCCCATTGCTGTCAATTACGGTTTTTATTGTGTGTGGGGTCTATGAGAACATTCTAACGAGTGAACTAGTTGTGCCAACTAAACTTGTTCCTCTCAAGAACCTTACCGAAGTTATTAATGCTAACTTCAAAATCGCAGTACCATATACGAACGGGAGTGAAACCTTAAGTCCTTATAAGAAAATGGAGCCCCTCTTTAAGAAACATGGTCTCCTAGAAAAGCTGCATAGTTCCATTAAGATAATTTACGAGAATGACCATGTTAAATGTATGGAGGATGCATATTATTACGAGGGCAGTTTCAATGCTCTGGACTATATTCAGTCTTTTTATGATTCGACTGATCAGCAATGTGTTAGAGTAGAAGAAGAATTGAATTCATATATGTATTATTCTGCGTTTTTTACACATATGCGAGAATACATGATAACGAAAATGACGAGATTGTTTGAGTCCGGAATTCCTGGGTTCGTTGTGAAATGGATAGATCTAAGACTGGCTGTTTTGAACCGAAAGAGATTCAGAAACTTACAGATGAAGTCGGAGAAATATGTCTTCAATGAATCAGAAATTGGATTTAAACGTTTGCAGTATTTTTTTATTCTTTTCTGTATCTTGATGGGAGGTGCCGTTCTGCTATTTTTATTCGAAATGAGAAAACAAATCAATTTCAGAAAAATTAGGATGCAAATTCCTAATGCTAGTATTTGGAAACGAGTAGCAGAATTGCTTATAGCGTTTCATCAAATTTATAGGAATTGTTGTTGTCGGAATCTTTTATTCAAGTCAAAACATCCATTGGGAAATTAAAAATATATCGTTGCGCTTTATTAATATTGTTCCGTCCACACCCTGTACAGTTCTTCCGCAGCTATCAGTGACATATTTATTCTAAAGATTACTTAGAACGGGGCATTGTTCAGACCCCTACTTTACTAGGGAGGTTGATAGCATGGCTATAACCACACGACTGTATTAGGGCTAATCAGATAGGGCATACTTATTGTGTATTAATAGTATTAAGGTTGACTTATTGGTGATATATGATAATGACTATTGGAATGTACGATATATCTATCTGAAATGTGTAACTCTGTGATTGGTCAAGAACATGAGGTGATGTCTGAGACAACGCTCAAGGTTCAATGTCCAATCTTCTGGACAGAGAGAATTGGAAAGACTCGCATTCTTAACTTACTTCTTAACTGGCTTTCAAGGAGTCACTTCCAAATTCTCTTTTTTCCATCTATATTTTCATTTTCTGTACATGAGAAATTACTAGTTTATTTGGAATATTAAAGATCTGTTTTAATTGAAAGAAACACTAAATTTGTCGATCTGCTTTTGAATCTGAAATTCAGGGGTTAGACAGTTCAGTCAGCTTTCACATCATAAAAATCCGGAGTTACGCCCGGGTTTACATTTGAATCGAATATTTAGGCTCATAAAATACATAAGGGCAAGTTGGCCCAACAAATATTATTTCAATTTTTATGTTTTTCTGATTTTCCAGCCTAGCAGGTACCTTTTCAATTAAATTGGTTAAGGGGCCATGCATATTCCGGTAAGTTATTGATAATAAACCGTTGAAAACGCACATCAAAAAGGGATGAAACAACCCGAATTACGACTTTTAAGACATTTAACGTCATTTCACGACACTTGAGGGTCGTTTTGTATAAGAATCTCATGTTGCCTAAACCATATAATAAAATAATACACATCGTTGAATAGCACTTTACCTCTTTTGGCGACATACATATTGAGTAACTGAAACCCTAAAAATTATTTTTGCTGATGTAAAATTGTATTCTTGATTTTAAATTTTTAGTAAACCCGTGACAGTTAGGGTGGTTCCGATACCATTTGGGGTGGTGCCATGACGATTCGGGGTTCAGTTTATTGTCACTCTATTTTAGACATGTATAGTTACATTGCCGACGAATTTATAAGCATAACGGTGGTAGTTAACATGGTGGGGGTGGTTCTGTAGCATGGGGGTAGATTGGCAAAATTCAGGGGGTGTGACCGATTTGGCTCACATTCGAACTTAACGTGTGTCGAGATGCATAAAACAAACTTTTGAAATAAAAACCTACAGTGTGCAGTGTTACATAGCCCGAGTCAGGATGCTTCAATTTGTCTGTATTTTAAACCTATTCCCTTGGCAACACTACTTTGCAAGACCCCCACGGGTCAACCGATCGACCGATTTTTCCAACCTTCGAACTTAGCCTTCGCATTTGCAAAATACACAAGTGTCCCAAATTTCAAGTCGATCGGTCCAGCCGTTTGGCCGCTAGCGTGTCACGGACGGACGGACGGACGGACAGCATGATTCCATAAGCCCTGACTCGGGCTAAAAACTCAAAATGTTTATCCGTACGAGAGTTAGAGCGCAAACGGACGGACGGACAAGGTCTTCGTTATAAGGGGTTTCATCCCTCAATAAGTCACGGCAGTCAAATCTATTCCATTGTATAGACAGTGGCATATTGCATATTGCATTTAGCCAACAGTTTATGCGAATGACTCGTCCGTCTGTCGACAGGATAACTGTTGCATTACTTAACCCTACGATGATTTAATAACTGCCAGTGACATATGTCAATTGCCAGCAGCGTGCGTCTGCTTATTGCCTGATATCATAATATATTGATTTAGGCCTTTCTTATTTGGAACAAGAATTCTAAAAAATTTTGATCGGAAAAGATAAATTAACATAATTATAGCTTAATAACATGGCTTTTCAAATTGTAATTCCGAATTATATTCCACTGCCAACGTTTGTTAGCAAATATCACATATAGGATTTAAGCTGCATTGTTTAAATCAAGAATGTGTTTTGCCTCAGATACCAAGCAAACATGAAATTAAGCCTTAACATTAATATGGCTTTTTAAACGGGATTATATACCTATTTCCGTTCTTGGGCCATCGCCCATCGTTTGTTTGCAATCTACATCAATTCAACTTGCTCGAACGAAATTGATCGAGGCATTTTTTTAAAGCTTGATTATATACCTTGATATTCTAAAAGATGCCAACGTTTAATAATCCTGTAAAGTTTCCTGTATTTAAAATCAAAATAACACGTTTGTCTTCTTCAATAATTTTGGTCATTCTTGCACAGACCATGCATTGTTATTGTGAGAACAAGTCGCTCTTAGAACATTAGTATCTTTTCAAGTTTCAGATTTCAAAACTTGAAATTTTCACCGGTAAAACATCCTAGACTCTAAAAGCTGAAACTAAACTTTTTCATATACCCTAAAAACCATTGTCAAGCACAGCTATGAAATACACATTTTTAAATACCCTACATTTTGGTGTATTTGTTTCTTTGTCAATTATTTGTATTCGCAGTGATGCGTTTCTTTATTTAAATCTGGACCTAACATCGTTTGGTCATTGTGTCCTGCATTTCAAGACATTTTCCAATCAGACAGCCAGCTTTGACATTGTCGAAGAAGTGATTCACCGGAACAAGCTACATTCCCTTTGGACGGTAACCTTGTCAGAGTCAGGGCTCTACAACAGCTCCGTAACTCCCAATATTAGCTTCTTTGAGCCTTGTACAATCAATGTGGTTATCGAAGGGGACGTTAAACAACCAAATGTTCCTTTATTTACATACATGATTGATAACGAATACACATATAGACAACAAAACCACTCCAATTTCGTATACTTGCAAACAAATTCAAGACCATTTAGTCTAATTACGATGATTACATGGCCAGCTTCTTTTTATGTTGTCTCCTTGTTGCTCAAAGCAGAAGGGGATACGGTATTGGGATACAAGTGGTTCTATTGGTGTCCAAACTGCAAGAATTGGTATTTAGAAGACGATACCACCAATATTGAACAAAAAAACCGTCTTGATTTTCAAAGTCATTGGAAAAACTACCAAATCCCAGTGACTTCAAGTCAACCCGACTACAGTTGTGCCGTCTCAAGTATTTGGAACAAAACCCCAGAGGAAAACTTCCTCAATCGCAACTGCGGGGATGAGCATGTGGTTTTAGAAACCCTTGCATCAGCATGCGGGCTTAGTATTCGTTACGATGACTTTAAAGATCGGGACCATTTCAAGTCGGTTACATATTCTATTCGTTTTATGGAAATAAAAATTATATCTATGAATGCTCTTTTCTTTAGAGTTGAGCATGGGGGCCACCTTCACTACTGCATTTCACGAACAAAGTCGTACGATACAGACATGGGGGTGTGGCTCTCTCCGTTTCAAAATACAGTATGGATCTGTTTGGCAGTTACAATAGTGACTGTTTCAAATTATCTGATTGGGAAGGGGAAAATATTAGATTTTCAAACTACCGTAATAAAAAGCATTTTTCTCGTCTGGACAATTTCGATGAGGCAAGGTGTAACAAGTAAGGAGTCCAAGTATATTGTCGCCTTGATGTCAATTACTGTTTTAATTGTTGTCGGACTTTATGAGAACATTGTAACGAGTAAACTAGTCGTGCCAACTAAATTTGTTCCCCTCAAGAACCTTACCGAAGTTATAAATGCTAACTTCAAAATCGCAGTACCATATATAAACGGGAGTGAAAACTTAAGTCCGTATAAAAAAATGAAGCCCGCATTTAAAAAACATGGTCTCCTAGAAAAGCTGAATAGTTCCATTAAGATTATTTACGAGAATGACGGTGTTAAAATTTTGGAGGATGCATATTATTACGATGGCGGTTTCAATGCTCTGGACTTGATTCAGTCTTTTTATGATTCGACTGATCAGCAATGTGTTCGAGTAGAAGAAGAATTTAATTCCTACATGTATCATTCTGCGTTTTTTACACACATGCGAGAATTCATGATAACGAAAATGAGGACATTGTTTGAGTCCGGAATTCCTGGGTTCGTTGTGAAATGGATAGATCTAAGGCTGGCTGTTTTTAACCGAAAAAGATTCAGAAACTTGCAGATGAAGTCGGAGAAATATGTTTCCAATGAATCGGAAATAGGATTTGAACGTTTGCAGTATTTTTTTATTCTTTTCTGTGGCTTGATGGGAGGTTCCGTTCTGCTGTTTTTATTCGAAATGAGAAAAGAAATCAATTTTAGAAAAATTGGGATGTAGTTGGAAACTAGTTTATAGTTGCTGGATTTCAAACTAAATGTAAATTATTTCACAGGAATTATTCTTGTCGGAATCTTTTGTTTAATTTAATATTAATATTAATGTTTAATAATCAATTTAATTAATTAATATCCTCCATGTTGTTGGAAGGGTCAGTCAAGTACTATATTAAACAATGTGTATAATTTTACGCTATGATTGGGGAGATATGAGAATTAAAGTCTTTTTTTTCGCCCTTTGTTGATGCGCGTTGGCAATGGTTTATTACGGAGATACTGTTCTGTTAATGAGTTATCTGTCATTCATATTCAATTACATGTTCATAGTTTTTGCTTTCATTTGCTGACACAACTTTGTCAGGAAACGATGGATGTTGAAGTAAATATGTCGATTTTATTGTATTTGCACATTTTTTACATTTTTCAAGTGTTTTGTTTTTCCAGCCTTGGTAGATTTTCAATTAAATTATTTAAGTGGCCCTGAATATTCCGGTAAGTTATTGCCAATAAGTCACGACAGTCACATCCACAATACATTTAATATATTCTACCATTTATTTAGGACTTTCAGTTGCATCATCACATTCATACACTTAACCCAACTTAACAAAGCAAGCCTGACATTTCATTAAACCTAACCTAACCCAACCTAAAATTCCGCATTGCTCAACAAATCCATATGAACAAGATAATGAACAGACGCGAAGCGTCCGTGAGTGACTTGCATACAATTTATTTATTTATAATATTGATTTTGGCCTTGCCTGGTTGGAGCAAGAAATTATATTGTAAAACAGCGACTTGGATTCACTGTGTTTAAAGACACTCTTTTATCTTCTTCAATAATTTAGGTCATTCTTCTACAGGCCAAGTTGTAAGAATAAGCGTCTTTTAGAACGCTAGTATTTTTCCACATTCTCTGCTACAACTATGAAACACCCAGTTTTAAAAGCCTTACACTTTGGTGTGCTTTTTTCTTTGATAACTATTTGTATTCGCAGTGATGCACATCTTTATTTAAATCTGGACCTAACATCGTTTGGTCATTGTGTCTTGCATTTCATAACATTTTCCAATCAGTCAGCCAGCTTCGACATTGTCGAAGAAATAATTCACCGGAATAAGCTACATTCCCTTTGGACGGTTACCTTGTCAGAATCAGAGATCTACAACAGCTCCGTAACTCCCACAATTAGCTTCTTTGAGCCATGTACCATCAATGTGGTTATCGAAGGGGACATTACAAAACGAATTGTTGCTTTAGAGTCGTACATGCGGGATAACCAGTACACATACAGAAACATAAACCACTCCAATTTCATATACTTACAAACAAATTCAAGACCGCTTTATCTTCTTGAGCTCTGAATGCATGGCCAGCGTCGTTTTATGCTGTTTCTTTGTTTCTCAAAGCAGAAGGTGACACGGTACTGGGATACAAGTGGTACTATTGGTGTTCAAACTGCAAGGCCTGGTATTATGATGAGATAACCTCCTATAATATTAAACGAATAAACCGTCTTGATTTCCAAAGTCATTGGAAAAACTTCGAAATACCCGTTACTTCGTTTCAACCCGACTACAGTTGTGCCGTCTCAAGTATTTGGAACAAAAACCCAGATGAAAACTTCATCAATAATAATTGTGGGAATGAGCATGTGGTACTAGAAACGCTTGCATCAGTATGCGGACTTAGTCTTCGGTATGATAACTATCAAGATCGGGACTATTTCCAGTCAGTTTCATATTCAGTCGGTTTTTGGGGAATTGGGACAATCAAACAAATAAGTTCCCTTGTCTTTAGAATTGAGCATGGGGGCCACCTGTACTACTGCATTTCACGAACAAACTCCAACGATACAGGTCTGGGGGTGTGGCTCTCTCCATTTCGAAATACGGTATGGATCTGTTTGGCAGTAACAATTTTGACTGTTTCAGCTTATCTGATTGGAAAGGGGAAAATAGTAACCTTTCAAACTATCGTAAAAAGCATTTTTCTGGTCTGGTCAATTTCTGTGAGGCAGGGTGTGGCAAGTAAGCAAGGCAAGTATATTGTCGCCTTAATGTCAATTACCGTGGTTATTGTTTGCGGAGTTTACG